>NW_019379524.1:161728-176265 GCF_000648655.2 Copidosoma floridanum | reverse complement strand
ACAGACGAGATACGATAATCTTGTCGCATAACGATAGATTGTTTTATATATATATATATATATACTAGTGGGGTTCCGCCCCCCTGCACGCTCCACGCGCCAACCTGCCTTTTATTGAGTTATAAGTGTAATTTTATAAAAAGAAGGTTTGTATCATAATTTTTTAAAGCCTTAAAAATGATAAAATTAATTGTTAGTATGAAAATAATATGTTGAAGTATATTTTACAAAATTCGGAAGACTATGGCATTTTTCGTAAATACTCGGGAATAAATTTTCTACGCTGGGGAAAGATTACTGGTCTGCTTTTAAGAAAATATAAAGAACAAGCTGCTAATTTCAAATAAAAGTGGTAAAGTTTATATAGACAGAGAGATGTGCCCTTGACGTTTTGTTGGTGAGCTTTTTTATTTCTTCTAGTGGCTCTCTTTTTTGAATGAGCTGTCTATCCTGTATGAGTCAATAGATATTTCTAAGCTCTTATAACTATATATGCCTCCTGCGTGCTCTACGCACCAACCCCCGTAATTGAAAATCAGATTTACGAAGTATGGAAAAAAACCTGAATTATATTAATTGTTACTTTAAATTTATATATGTAGACAATGTTTATTGATCATAATTAATTACGTAGTTTTTAACAATCACTTTTTATTTTCCCTGACTAATAACAGCTATTTTTGTGGGATTAGTAGAACACGATTTTAAAAACGATAAAATTTTTGAAGAAGAATGTAACGTTATGCTGCCTTTTCAACTACGAAAATTTTTCGCATGGTTTATTATGACTAAAAAATTTTTTGGTAATATTATTTGGAACAAATACAAAAAATTTTTCATTGAAGATTGTAAAGATGATGAAAATGAAGCTCTTCTACATTTAAACGAAATTTTTAATTCTGAAAATACGTCTTGTAAAGATTTCAGTTTACCAGAACCAACAGAAGCGATAAAAAAAAATATTGATACTGACAATGATGAAAGAATATTTTTTTAACATAAATTCTATGAAATGTTTTCAGAACTCAGTCAGTCATGATCAACTTCGTATTTTTAAAGAAATAATAAAATTTGGGAGACATATTTTATTTTTTCGGTGGTCCTAGTGAATCTGGAAAAACTTTGCTATACAAAACATCAATTTATTATTTTATATCAATTGAAAAAAAAATTTTTACAATGGCTTGGACAGGTATTGCTTCTATTTTACTTCCAAAGGGAATGACCACTTACAGAACTTCCAGACTTCCTTTAGACTTAAGCACTATGGAAAGTGCATTCTTCTAGTTGAAGCCAGATGAACAAAAATTACGTAATGTAGAAGTAATGATTTGGGACGAAGCTTCTATGATACCGAAAAAAGCGTTACAAATCGTTGATAGAACTTTAAAAGATTCATCTAGTAGTGATAAACCTTTTGGAAACAAAATAATAATTTTTGGTGGAGATTTCGTTAAATTCTCCCGGTGGTAAAAAATGGAAGCAAAATTGCTATTGTTCAAGATACCATGAAATTTTTTAATTTTTGGCTTTTGTTTAATATTTTAGCTAGCGAAAAAGTAGGATTACTCGAAAAATGCAAGAAAATGAAAGAATAACTACCTTGTTTGGGAGGGAGCTGAGGGGGAGGTGGGGGGGGAGCGGGGGAGAGCAAAACCTCGCTCTAACTCATACGACTATATAATATAGGAAGATATATATAATGTCATATGCTACTTCTAAAAAATGTTGTTTTAATTTACGTNTATATATATATATATATATAAACCGCTTAATGTAATCTAACTTTAATAGCTAAACGACAGGTTTATTATTAGAGTCTTGAATAACATTGGGTCAACGTATGTATGTAAATATGTAGTTTTCACTGTATCGAGTTTTTTGGTTCAAGGATAAAACTTAAAAAAATATTTTTATCAAGTCACGTGGGAGCGCTACAATGCAAGTTTAAGGAAGAAGATGATGTCTCTGCGACCGTGCTACTATCTACTTCCAATTTGCATGCTTGAATTTCGAAATAACGAAAAATAATTATAGAAATTAATATTTATTATTTGATGGGTAAAACCGAAATGCTGGTGGTGAAGTTGGTTAACAAGCCCTCTCGGTAAGTATGAGGCCCAGGTTCTAATTTTGGTTGAGGCTTATATCTTTTTGGGTACTTAATAAGTATGGGCTTAAAAGCCGTTAAAATAACGAAAATAAGATGGGTAAATCTCAAAATGCTTAAACCAATATTTTTCCAGGCTTAGCCTTTACAAAAAGTGGTCTTACTATTATGAGCCAAACTTTCTCTGTGTAATGTAAGGATATGCATATTATTAAAATCAAAGAGTTCTGCTAATAGTGTAATATTAGCTACAGGTATTTTCTATTAGTTCACACTGTTCACAGCAGACTGTATGCAGCGTTGCTAAGGTAGATGCCTGTTCAGCGGCAAATTTAAATGTGTATAAAATCAAGTAGCTCAAAAACATTCAATATATTTATTTGGTCTTTGTAGATGATACAGAAGTATTGTTTGGGCCGGAAAGTCATGCTGGGATGGCAATTGTCGCGAATAGGAATCGGGATCAGTGGATTAATAAATCATTACGTTCCTTAAAAACTATGTACAAATTTATTAACAGAAAATTACTTATAAATGCTCACTGTGAGAGAAGCGTTTTTAACAGCAGCCGTGAGCTAACTGACTGTTGTACAGAACAGTTGACTTTAAATGTCTCAAGCATTTTGGGTCTGTACATTGAAATAATACTGTGAAAATAGCTACCGATTAAGAAAAGATAAACGTAAGCTTAATACAGGCGAAAGTCTTTGTTTTGATCTTACACATAAGGAGATAGTAGAGATTAGAAAAGCATTACTATTGTAAGAGAAAAAATGTTGATGTAAATGTAGCGTAATGAATATAACTTGTTAACTGAATTAGTATTAACTGAGTAAAAAGTTCAATTTTGAAAACAAAAACTTCTTTAGGCGCACCTTGATTGGGAATAAAATGGCAGAAACTTACGTAACGTACATACGTACGTACATACCTTTGTAAATATGCACCTATACATACTGCAACTCGTATGCGCTCAAGTCTCACCGTTTATCTTCAAATTCCGATACGTACATACAGTCAGTATATAGTATTATGCATGCACATTGCGTGTTTTTTAATGTACCATCGAAATGGTATCATCAACGGGGCAGCTTTAAATACTATAAAAGTAATTTTTGATTTCTTTGTTTTAATTAAGGATAGTTTTTATGGGATTCGATCTGGGATCTCATCCAATTATTTATCGTTAATAGGGTAGAACATTAGACGATTCATGATACTACGCATTTTAATACATCGACCCCATTCGAAAATTTGGCTCAATTCGGCTGTCAGGAGATTCCCTATATTTGGGACAATGGGTACAGATAAATATTGACAGTCATTCGTTTCTTTTTTCTGGTGACTGCAGTCTTGTCCTACTTGTCACAACAGAAAGCAAAAGAACTCGAAAAACTATTAATAGTTGTAGATCTACCCACATTTTCAACTAGCTCTCCGTCTCTCGTTTTCCATCCCTACTCACGATCAACACCCACATTATCATGGTACACGTACTAAGCTAAGATGTACTCAAGTGCCTTGCCGATGCTTTGTCTCCTTAACTTATTCTGAACACTCTCCAGGCTCAGCATCCTTTCACTCGATTCCTCTTTCCTTTGACCATTCTTACTCCTCGACTCTGGTCGAGGTATCTCAAAAATTTTTAACAACTATCAAGCTAACAACAACAACAACAACGAATAATGATGACATTTGGGATAAACCTTACACAAAGCGACGACTAAGATCACGCATTGACACATACAACATGACCAAGAGGAGGAGATTGCAGTCTAAGCAACTTGCATTGTATCTAAACCTTGCAATCGACTCCTTGATCTTAATCAAAACCTTGCTTGCGATCAAACGCACGATTGTCATCTACGTAATCAATGCCTTATGCTAAGTCATGTCATTTGATTAATGTGCACATTAATTATTATTTTTTCAACCTATAATCAGCTTATCATAATGCGCTGTCTCTATTGTCATGACGAGATGTCAGATTTAAATTTATTAGTTCATGAGCAGCTGCCTTTTATCGAACGCAACATAAAACACTGTAAAAATTTCGGATGAACTTTTAAATTTTGATTTCAGTCTTAGTCTACAATATCCACGTTTAGTGTGAAATTTACTACTCATTAGCCTTTCAGTACTTTCTAAAATTGTTTTATTCAATGGATCAAAAAATAGTCTTAAAAAGTGGTCATCTATAATAGTTGTTATCTCATACAGTTACTATTTCTCTTACTTTTAAAAACATGACAGTGCACAGAGGCATGAAAAGTTGTTTAACTAAAGAAAAAAAATAATAACAGAATGAAGACTAGTTGTGAAAAGTTCCTGTGCAGTAAAATAATAATTAATTTCAGAGAAAAAATAACTAATAACTTGTGATACAGCAAATTGACGTTTTACAAGATATCTTGAAACATGTGGTCAGTGTCAAGGGTGTAATACATAGCAGAACATACGTCTCCTCGATATGAGTTAATAAATGCTGAATTTAGAAAAAAGCGTCCCTGTGCAACGAGTATGTGTGGATAAACTATCTCGGGTGATTCTTTTGTACGTCTCGCTGCCCCTATTCTTCCCTGCTGCTAGTGCTTTACTACCACATACACGTACCGAATACCGATACTGTTAGTGAAAACATACTTACAGGCGTAGAGCACACATACAACTGTAATGATCATCATCTGCTAAAAAAATAAAAGGCTCTCTTTTTCGTGCTCCATGGCTTAAAGTAACGCCTTTGCCATGGTAACCCCATGTTGGCGGACCCCCACAGTATGTATAGCTAAATAGAGAAGAGAAACAAGCCGATCCGCACAGCAGATTTTCGAGGTGGTGTTAGCACCAAGTGTTGTGAGTCTGTACCTTCTCCATGCCAAAACGACCTCCGGAACCTTTTCAGAACTATCATTAACATTCACTTGTACAGCAACTTCGTAATTTTTTAGTGTACTCGATAGTATTCAAAAGTGATCGACAAGCAGTCATCCTTTTACCAATCCACTCCCACTCACTCCTCTTTTGGCAATCAAGAGCTACTCAAGTGCTTTGAAGAAGTAAAGTAGAGTACATCACCATATATTCTATATTATCGGTCGTCACTTGATGAAGATCCATATCAGATTAAATGAAAAAGTAGACTTATTATGTACTGTCGATCTTTACTTTATTCGTTAAAAACGTGTTACAGCTGTTTTGGTGTCACAGTATCTTCGTCAGACAGATGTACATCAAGACTTAATAATATACAGCACTCTCTCAAGAACATACACGTTGCGCCGTGGTCGACAATCAGATAACAGGAGCTATACACATACATACATACATTCACACATTCATACGTACACATAAATGCATACAGTTCGTATATAGTCAATAATACTGGTCATTTCAAAGCCAAATTAAGTAGAGGCGAATTATTCAAATTTAACATGTCATTCAATAAGATATTAGAGTCTTTTCATTTATTAGTTTCTAGTGCTTTAAATGCATCTAATTTTAATCCTTTATTACATGTGTGTAAAATCTTAAAATTGTTATTGTAAATATGATTACATTTAAGAATGTCAGTGGCATAACTAGAAGTATCTAGTTGTTTTTCGTAGGCTTTTTCGTGTTCCTTGAGTCTGAACTTGAAAGCTCTACCTGTCTGTCCTCTATATTTCTTATCACAAGAACAACAACTAAGTTTGTAAATACCTGATTTGTTTTCTTTTTCCGTCTGATCTTTATTATTTTTGATGATAGTTTGTAAAGTTTTGTTTGATTTAAAAGCTATGTTTATATTGTACTTCTTTAAGTATTGTTTAATCTTTTCTGACAATTTGCCTACGTAAGTAATTACATGATACGGTGTAGTTTCTCTAGCGGACTGAGGGAATACTTTGTTTATAGCTTTCTTATACTGTATATTTTTAATTAACTTGTCGATAATGTTGGAATCATAACCATTATTGTGAGCTATTTGTTTATTTATTTGTAATTCTTTAGTATAGTTCTCAGAGTTTAAAGGTATGGAAAGGAGACTGTGAATATAACTATTGAATGTAGACATTTTATGCGAGTACGGATGAATAGAATTTTTATGTATTGTGGAATCTGTGTGGGTAGGTTTATGGAAAATACTGTACTCTAGTTGATCGTGAATTCTATGTATTGTTAAATCCAAAAAATTAATTATATTGTTGTTTTCTTGTTCCATAGTGAATTCAATATTTTTATGTAATGTATTAAAACGTTTGAAAAATAAATTTAGTTGCCTTTTTGTACCAGTCCAACAACAAATTACATCATCTACGTATATTACCATATTTCAAGGCATGCGAGAAAGAATATTGTCTCCCACGTGGCATGCTTCATTCAGATAGTGTGAATATAAAGTTAATCTTACTATTATATAAAGAGACAGCGTTTGTTTGTGTATTCAGTCACTTTCACAGAAAGTTTTCATGCTATTTTTAAAAAACTTACTACAAAACAGCTTGGCAAGGGCATTTTGACTTTTGACGCTCCCTAAATAATACTTCACTTTTATTTATGCCTTGGGTTTAATTTTTAATTTAATGTATTGTGACCTTATCATATTCTTACACACTGCCATGGTAGTTTGAATTTTTCGTTGAATACTGCAAATAGTATATTAAATAGAAAAGTATCGAATTTCAACATAAACAAAATAAGTATGTCAAATTTTTATAAATAGGAAGCATGTGACACGATGGGAGGTACTCTATTATGCATTCTAAAATCATTTAAAATGCACCGAAGTTTTGCAAAAAGAAGTCATACTTCAATACAAACCAGAGCCAATTTTCTAAATTTTATTTTATAGAGAGAATCATTATTTATAAGAAAGGTCATTTGTGATGAAAACTTATTTATTTTGAACATTTCAGTCAATATTTCACCATTTTTTAACGGCCTCTTCAGGACCGACTATAGTGGGTGCCTCAAGCACCCAACAAAGATAATTACGGACCATCCTAACCTAAATGTTTTCCTTTTTCATTCTCTGATCTTGTTGAATTAAGACTATGAACGGATGAGAATTACAAAATGACTTTAGGATAGTCCTGTAATTATGTTTGATGTGTGCTTGTTGTACCCACTGTGATCGATCCTGAAACAGTTGTTGTAAAACGGTGAAAGATTGACCAAAGTATTTAAATTAATAGAATGGACACTCCCAAATTGCCTTTTTCATTAATAATTACGTTTTGGAGTGAGCTCGTAAGTCAGTAAAGGAGTCTTCAGAAACATAGCAATTATTGTTATTCAATAAATTACAAAATAAAAGAAAGTGTTTTGGTTGTAGAGACTTTTCATCGATATTTAAGGTCCATGTAAAGTACTACAGCACAGTACTTTTAATATAAAAGAGTGTACATGTTACTTAGTCTTGTTGAAATCAACGCGTCTCACGTGTCTCTTACGCAATTTAAGGTACTGCCAATTTATACTTCATTGCTGCTGTAATCCCTAGCACTAATTTGATGAGCCATACAAGAATTAAATGCCATTCAAGGCCAATGAAGCAGAAAAGTACAGCTACCAAATAATGAGTAGACGTCGTAGTATGGAGAAAACTGGAATTCTTACAGAAGAAGGAAATAAATTAAATAACAGGGATATTAATATACAAAATGCAAGGGCTTTTCTCATGAATAATAAAACATAAAACTCTGTTAACATAAGTAAATAAAAACAATGACAACAACTTAACAGAAACTTTCCCACAACTCGTAGATCTAAATAATGGGAACCCAATAGAACTATTTTTTGTTAACCACCTAATCGTAGAAGAAAAAATTATGGGCTGATATAAGTCAAAAAATGTACAACTAATAACCTTTCAAGCCAGTATTAAGGCTAAGAAAAAGGAAATGACTTTAACAGATAATAAAGCACAGTATGATTTTTCTATCTAAAATCATGGACATTTACCAGGTTTTAATAAATTTTTCTCGCATTGATAAGCAACCTCACGAATACAAGATTACAGTTTAACATACATGAGATAAATTCTCCATTTTTTAACAAAGTGGTAAGAACGATTTGACACATAATAGGCACTGGAAATAACAAATTTTACGTAAGTACCATAGTGGACAATCTGAAAAGTCGAGCAGCGGCCCACTTTTTTCCGTTCGTAATACAACATGAAAAGATCCAAAAACTTGTGTAGAACAATTCGTATTGTAACAATTTGTAAACAGTTAGTAGAAAAATTAGAAGAGATAGATAGCAAACCTTTAATGATAGTAAACTTGAAATAAATTAACGTGATAACGAAAATATAGAAAGTTGCACACTTTAGGAGCAAAAATTGTGCAACAAATTAATAATAAGGTAATACTTGAACTTATAATTAAGTTTAGGAGGGAAGAAGAGTTCATAAGACAAAAAAAAAAAAAATAGTCGATGAGCTTATAAAACCTGTAAGGTACAAAGTACACACCCAAATAATTGAAGAAAATAGAGAGCAGTATGGGCTATAAGATCTCACTTTATCAAGAAATTTATGATGGATACATCTTGCAGCAAACAATCAGGTGTAAACACAAGAGGATAAAAAAACTGGCACACTGCGTCAAATACCAAACAGTCACCGATGAAAGTCAAATAACAGGTGGTGGTCTCATGAAAGCAAATATGGTAAGCACCAAATAAAAGAATGCCTCAAGCTTCTGGAAAATACAAAAAATGAAAAGATTTATACACAAGATGGGAAAACTGTAAAAATCACAACAGGACACAAGTCCATAAAATTGAAAATATTGTAGACAGAAGCAAAGATGCAAATAATCAGGTGAAAACCAGATGTAACGAGTACACATATTATGAAAAAATAACGACATAGATGATTCCATGAAAGGATACAACTATTAAAATGGAGTAAAAAGTAATTATACTAATTATAATAACAAATAGCATACCACACAACTACCTGTAACATAAATTTTCAAAATAGCAGAGGGTACAGGGCTAATTGCCATAACAGAACGTATCCCAGAAATAATGGGATGAACCACAGCAGGAACTGTATCAAATGGTATAAACACAGCTATTATAATCAGGAAAAAAACGGTCGAAACCAAATCATACGTACGATCTAACAGATATAGTAAACGGTTCTCATGCAAATTATTGAAACTCGAAGGACGCTAACCATACTTTCCAAGCGTCAAACGACCCTTAAAGTCGGAACAAGTGGCACAGAGATTTCAAGAGAGAATGAGAGAAGCACCAAAAAATACCATTTTGAGCGTAATAAAAATAATAAAAATGCAAAACAAGAATAAAAAGAAAATAACGATGGAAAAAATCCTAAAAAATAGTTTACAAAAGGCTGCAAGCAGATGTAATAGAAGCTTACTTTTACTATGGTCACTAAGCTATTCATTTGAACAAGAGAAATTAAATTCAGAAATAAATAAACCCCTGCAATTAAATACAGTCAATGGATGTTAGGTAGGATACCCCATCCATAGTATGCCCACGAAGACTTTAGTTAAATAGTGGATACACGAGATTAAATATATACTACATACGTGAGTAGTCTAAAAAAGGCATGTATTTATATTAGCTATAAAGAAAAAATGATTATAAAAGGTGTAGCAAACAAATTATGGTAAACGTTAGGTACAGTCAAATAATACTTCAATAACATGCACTCTGCACATGCACTAATAGATAAAATTTAATAACTTCAAGTTTGCTTTCGATGAGAAACCTTGAAAAACAAAAGCGTCTCAACGCAAACAATAACAATTAGAAACAAGCCGATCGTGGCAAAGATAATAAGGTACCTAACTGCATTAACGGATAATAAATATATGATTTAAAAAATTATGAGATAAGAAAATTAAACTATCAACGTCACTGTACAATACAAATACATAAATAGCCTCTAAGCACATAGAGCTCAAGAAACAGTGTTATTGTTATAACGATAGTTTTTTGTTTTCACTTTTAACCTACAAGAAATACTCTTTTAAAAGATTATTTTGACCAATGGCCTGCTTCACGAATATCTTTTTTCATTGATGCTCTTCATACGATCCTAATTTTACGAATACCGATTTCTCTAGCTTATTTAATCAGTAAATTTACGTTATTTATTCAATCTCTTACTGTACATAGTTAAAATAAAATGAATCGTTTCCTTGTACTATTAATTTATTTGCATCTCTTTGGTTTCTTTAGATCTTTCAGTTTGCAAAAAAAAATATATGTAACAAGAGACAGTTTGGGACGACCTGCATTATAACATTATACTTGTGCTTTTTAAACCTAACGGTCGATAATAAAAAGAATTCTTAACAATCAACAGTCAGTTAAATGATCAGACTCTAGAATAGAGAATTTCACTTTTTTTAAAGCAATAAGACACTTGAAAGATTTTTTAATTTTTTTAAAAGAAGATAAATAGTTAGAGTTATGAAATCCTTACGTTACTTAAGGCATTCTGAATTTGTATTTTTTAATAATTACATAAATAATGCAATTTACTTGTATTGTGAGCAACTTAGGACGCTTATAGGCTTCTTTTACTAATTATCACAAAGATAAATACTTAGACTTACACCTTTGCTGACGTATCAAAAAGCACTTAGCGTGTTTTTGTCAATTTACGATAGGATAAACTATCAGACATGTGATTTCTTGACGTAACTTAAGGCACTTAAAACCTTTTTTAGTAAGAAAGCGGTTCAATAAATGAAATCTGACCCACGCTTAAGATAGTGTAACCATAGGTACTTGTTTATTTCATTCTTTTTTTTTCTTTTTTTTACTACGTTGTAAATAATTGTTTTATACCAAAATAAATATACAATGTAACTTACACTGCTAAGCAGTTATTCATTACTTTTAATGACTTCAAATGAAATCAATAGAGTGTCGAAAACCGAGTACTAAAAGTCATTCATCATATTGATTAAGCTACTAATATCAAACTACCACAACCAAGTCAGTACGCCACAACGGTACTTGCTGTATAATTTTCCATTAATTTGCCACTTACTTGTGACGTTAAAACTAAATTTGCCACTCCACCTAGCAGCCGAAAAATAAGTTGCGTGTCAGCTTGAAATCTAACTAGCATCAAACTTTATACACGAGGCTACGAATAGTGTCAAGGTTCAAGACTTTAAATTAATCACCTTTCCAATATAGTAATTTAGAAAGTCAATCATTGGCCTCAAGCAATCCATTGTTAAACTTGAATACTATAGAAGAACGGATGTCATCAATCTTAGAGATTAGGAATGTGTTAAAAACCAATCTTTGTTAATGGCAAAATAAATTGAGTTTTGCTTGAAATATATGATGTATATTAACTAAAGGGCTGCGCCTCGTGTGTGCTCTTTAGAACATATATGTTGTTTCATTAAAAACATTTTCATTATTTTATTTCAGCACACAAAGCCATACAGAAAAAATTTTAAAAAATTTATTGATTTTTATTGTTTTTTATGGAAAATAAAGTTACTTTAACTTTGTATCACGTTCGATTGTAATCTTTATCAACGTAAAAATTAAAATTACTTTCTATTTATTTAATTAAATATCATTTTTCAAATTTACTTGCGCTTGACTAGTTTCAACTAATCACAAAATTAATAAACGTGCTTTATCACGTGACTCATTTACAAAAACATCTTAATACACTTTATCTCGATTTAAATGATTAAAACAGTGTAAAAAAAGTTTCTCTTAATACAATACTAATTGTTATACTTTTGTTTTTCATCAGTTGTAACAAATTTTTTGAGACATTCTTAAAACATAGTAAAGGTCTCAGTCAAAAAGCTAGTTAGTACAAGGAATCAGTTAAAGAATTAAGCTGCCAAGCCAAATCAACTAACTCGACGCATTTGGCCACATCCAGCTACAGATTTGGAGTTAAAAAGTGTTGTGTCCTAATCCATGTACCGTTCTATTACTAAGAATCTCATGCTACTTATGAAAAAATTGTTCTGGTCATGATTAACGTAGGGGTATTTTCAACACTATGTAGCCAAAGTGCGCCCAGACAAGGAAGTGTTCAAAAATTCCGAATTGATTAAATTTTTTGTAGAAACAATATATTTTATAATACATAAATATTTGCTCCATTGATTTTTGTATAAAATTAATTGATTATTTTTTTAAAACAATGTTACTCAAAAAATCACTTAGCACGCATATACTTATTGTTAGGTGACGACTTGCGTCAATTAATAAATTTTATTTTTATTCTATTTTATCCTGTTATATTTCATTCCAAATGATAAAATTTTAAGACTCTTTACAGAGTCATACTCAACGAGAGTCGTCGCCTAACAAAGCTGACTGTGAACTTCGTGGCTCTTGGAAGTGTCAAGTGACAACCGAAGCGAGCCATGAAGCCTAAACACATGAAGTCAGCAAGTACCGGCCCCATAGCCAAGTAAGACAAAGAAGTTTAACTAAAACTTCGTGCAAGGTGCATTTCTTTGCGCGGCGTTTTAGTTAGTAGCCCGCTGCCGCCCATCAAGTGCAGACGTAATTATCAATTTTATAAGATTAACTAGACGTTCCGTCTATTTTTTCCTTTTCTGTTTTATTTTATATGTATACTAGTAATATAAAATAAAGTGATATAAAACTAATTGAAAAAGGAATTTAAATTATTATAAAATAATAAATAACAAATAAATAAATAAAAAAATAAGTAATTATAAATCGACGGAAAGAGGAAGCGCAGGCCACCAGAATCAATAATTAGCGGAAAGAAAGGTAAGTTAGTCTGGATATTGTATTCAACACTCTACTTCTTCCTTCCTTTTAATTTTTCTTAAACAAACAAATAGTTGGACTATCTGCTGTTCCGCAGCCTGTGAAGGAGCATGAGACTGTAGTCCACAGTTTTTAGTTTTGATTTGAAGCTGAAAACAAACTTAAATGACGTTAAACGTTATTTAACACTTATATTTTTGGGTAGTTGATTAGAAATACATAGTAATATTAGTCGCAAATCTAACTCTTTAACTTTACCAGATTTCTCTTAGTAGCAAATTACTCTCTTTCTCTCTCTGATCAGCAAGAGTGGAACAGCCTCCTACTCTACCTAGTACCTAAGCCTCTTCTACTACCTACCACTGTAAGTATAACGACTAAACTGTACGTGTAGAGGTTTATAATAGCTGAGCTATCTAAAAACATCTTTCCCGCAGTAGGTCGACTATCAATTCCCGTCCTGGAATTTTTTTTTCCTCAATATTTTTGTATTTTTATTCGAGCAGATTGTCAATTTTCAATCATTTTACAGGACAAAAAATTAGATTTTTCTATTTCAGAAGTTTTCAAGGGGTTGCTGCGCCCTTCACAGAAAAAAAAGTGTTGGACCCAAATGTACATACGGCCAGGGAGATCCTAACCAAATTAATAAAGGTCTAATAGTGCTTAATTAAAAAGGTTAAAATAAAATTTTTTTCATAATTTGATTTTCTTCTGTATAAAAATTTTAAAACTGGAAAAACATAGGCTTAAATAATAGAATTAGGCTTTCAATTTAAAAGCGCATGTTGTATTCTATTTTAGCTGCATGTTACTCTATTGTCAAAAATTTTTTTTTTTTTCTCTCCTCTTTTGTAATATTAAGCTTTAGCATGTATTAAAGCTACTTATTCAAATGTATTACAAATACGCAAATATTTCGGCATAGCATGATAAGTAATAATTGTATCTATCCATGTATTCCCTACCCATTATCCAATAGTTTCATAAACCTAATTTTATTTTCATATCTGCATTCCATACCTCACTTACGAACAATAACAACACGAAATACACTACAAGAACACTCATACATGTACAGTATCAAGTGATGATCCTCACAACATCCATCATATTTACGCTTGCAGAATTACACACACAATGGACAAAGAAAACGCTAATATCATAGAAGCAATGGCTGATGGATCCCAGCTTAGCATACTGTCGCAGGGGGATTATAGTAGGCTAATGCTAAAAAAAATTTTGGAAAACTTCGGGATAGTGAGGTCCATCGAACGGGAACCCTGTGCTATGGGGTACTCAAGTTACGAAGTGGCATTTCTTTCACCACGGGAGGCAGCGTTAGCGGCTGATAACCTAAATGCAGCGTCAATGCTACAGGAGCTATTAGACTCATTGTCGAATGTATCGGACGAGAGAAATTGGGCAAAGTCAACGGCACCTGTCCCCTTGCCAAATAAAAGACAAGTCAAGGTCCACAATATATCGGTAAATGGACGTTGGTTAAACATAATGACCGAAGAACCAATTGACAAGCGCCAATTGGAAACATCGCTTAACAAATTTGGTCCGATGTTATCATTAGAAGAACAGCCATGTTCGGCCCCATACACCAGCTACGAGGTCGAATATTACCAACTATGTGATGCAGCAGTTGCTGCAGCAA
>NW_019379524.1:150713-161075 GCF_000648655.2 Copidosoma floridanum | reverse complement strand
TCCCATCTCAAGGCATAGTTTATAGTGCCAGTCGTATTTTACCAAGTTGATATTTTCCTGGCATGATGGGCAGATCTTTTTTAATTTCATTTGTGTTTTGCACAGAAGACTGTGCACCTCAAGGTGGCATTTGGATATTAAATTTCCACACGATGAATGTGTTATTATTTCATGGTTTTTTGGCGAGTCTTTTTGGGAGTAATTCGCCCCATACATTTTGAGTCCTTTGAGGGCCCTTTCCGTCGATTCTTCGTTACAGTATGTAGCGAAGCTTAGGTATAACTGTCTTCCATCATCGCATTTGACATCTAATGGGTAGTAATTTAAATGGCTCAAAGGGCCAAAGGTCATTAACAACCGGGTGTATTCATCCGGATTCATAATGGCCGGTACCTTAGATACTACTTTTCGTGAAAGTGAGTCATTGTCTTTTGGATCGTTATTTATTTTGATCGTGTTTTCTGTTTTGGGTTTTTTTGGGATTACATTTTTTGGCTGCTGAGTTATGCAATACACTACTATCTGGCGCATGTTTTCTGCCCACTCAGCGAATCCATACATTATATGAACGGTAACAATATCATCCCGTGTTTGTTTTTTGGTTAAAAAATGAAAATCTTCTATTGGATATTTGTTTTCCAAAAATTCAATAATATAATTTGTGTTAATAGGTTTTTTTAAAATGACGCTTATTTTAGTCCCAGCACGATTCACTCTTACCAATCGTAATATTAGACTAAGCTCTTCTTCTTTGATTTTTTTAAAGGTTTTTACTTCCGTCGTTGTTTCTACATTCTTAGCTGGTGCTTCGATGTTTTGTAAAGATGATTTGTCTTCTATTTCTATGGTTGTTGTATCATTTAAGGTTGCTGCAGCAACTGCTGCATCACATAGTTAGTAATATTCAACCTCGTAGCTGGTGTATGGGTCCGAACATGGCTGTTCTTCTAATGATAACATCGGACCAAATTTGTTAAGCGATGTTTCCAATTGGCGCTTGTCAATTGGTTCTTCGGTCATAATGTTTAACCAACGTCCATTTTCCAATATATTGTGGACCTTGACTTGTCTTTTATTTGGCAAGGGGACAGGTGCCGTTAACTTTGCCCAATTCCGCTCGTCTGATACATTCGATAATGAGTCGAATAGCTCCTGTAGCGTTGGCGCTGCATTTAGGTTATCAGCCGCTATCGCTGCCTCCCGTGGTGAACGGAATGCCACTTCGTAACTTGAGTACCCCATAGCACAGGGTTCCCGTTCGATGGACCTCACTAACCGGAAGTTTTCCAGAATTTTTTTTAGCATTAGCCTACTATAATCCCCCTGCAGCAGTATGCTAAGCTGGGATCCATGAGCCATTGCTTCTATGATATTAGCGTTTTGTTTGTCCATTGTGTGTGTAACTCTGCAAGCGTAAATATGATGGATGTTGTGAGGATCATCACTTAATACTGTACATGTATAAGTGTTCTTGTAGTGTATTTCGTGTTGTTATTGTTCGTAAGTGATGTATGGAATGCAGATATGAGAATNAAAATAGTATCAAATTACTATTGATTTATGAGTCCATTTCCAGTTTTTGGGGTGTATGGCGTGGGAGTATCAAACTCCGTGTCTTCATTATAGGTCTAGCTTTAGATGATTTAGGTATTTTTTGTTTTTCTTCAATTTCAACATACAGTTCAGTTGGTTCATGTTCATTTGGTTCTTGTTTTATGGTTACTCGGGGTTCTGCGTTCAGTGGGTTGATGGTACGTTTTATAAATTTTTCCGAGACACTACGTTTCATAATCTTCTTGAAACAGCCTCTTGCTTTGCTGATGAGTATTGCTATTATAATCATAATAATAATAGCTTCAATGACATTTCGTATTAAAGAAAAAAGAGAAGTTTGTTTTTTCTCCAACTTTCGGGTCCGTATTATCTCCATTCGATTTATTATATTTTGTATATTTATTTCTTCATCTGTCCATGCTTGTTCATTAAAGTTTAATTCTTGAATTAATTTTATAGCTTCGTGGAGGTCATCAGTGTCTTTTGAGGGTTCATGTTGTACTGTTAAATTTAAGTTCACTTCTACCTGATAGAAATATTGTGTTTCAGTGATAATCTTATGTTCACTGGTTAAGGTTAATCTGTAAGTTTTTCACGTAAATTCATCATTCATTCGTAGAAGACCTATACCTTTTACTCTGTAAGTTTTTTCCGTACATTCATCATTCATTCGTAGAAGACCTATACCTTTCACTCTTTCTTGTTGATCCATTTTATTAGGAAAGATAATGTTCAATTGTTCTTCATTGGGTGTTGAGAATAACCATGAACTATCAGCTGGTAAAGAAATCCATTGGCTTTCAGTTTTCAGCGTAAACATAATTTCACAGTATATAAATACTTCTGGTCCAGGTCGTAATAACATAAGAATTTCACATTCGTTCAAGAAATATGGTTCTTTCAGCGGTTCCATAGCCGAGCATATATAACCATATACCGTCTTATTGCATTGGTTAAATGTAACTTCGTTTAGTCGTAAATACGAATTATGATCTGCTGCTACTGCTAGGTAAGGGTACGACGGTTTTATGTAGGCAGATCCATTTTGTCCAGATTGGGGTATCATGACTAGATGTAGTCTATAAAGATTGTAAGGGGTTCGATCTACGAGTGGCAAATGTAATATAACCATGGTTCTAGTTTCTTGATGTACGACATCTAATTTGCTTAAGGTACTTATTTCGCCAGCATAAAGGTTTTCTATTGGTGCTACAAATTCTAGATTTCCCGCAAGGTTCTTTACATCCCGGGCTACTGTTCTAAATATATTTGGAGAAAATAGCTTTGGATTTGCTTGACCTCTTTGTAAATCATGCAAGATGTTAATCAGATCTTCATAGGAACGAATAATGGGATCTAGGGTAGCCTCAGTTCTTTTAAGGTATGCTGACAAATAAATCAGATATCTGTCAAGAGTTAAATCCTGTCCTGAAGTCAATATTTCAGCAACTTGTTTTAAAATATGCTCATGGCGTTTCGTGGTATTGTATAGTTCTTTGAATGCGGCTACAAAAATATGGCTATTTTGTTCGTACAATTTGATGTATTCTTTTTGATTGGTATCTAAATTGTTAATGTTAGTGTTTATAACGTTAATATAATCTTCGGTGACTAAGCCGTAAAGTCCTTTAGCAATACTCCCAATAATTCCAAAAGGTATCAGTCTTTTTGCTCGTATGCTGGGGGGTGGAATAATGTTATCTCCTGCATGGATTCCCACAGTATTTATTATGTTCTATAGTATTGCTTTGAGGTTTGTCAATCGCTTTATTTTTAAATTCAAGAGGTCCATTTCCATATAGCGAGTGCAATTAGAATAACCAAACTGTACAATACAATATCGAAAAGTTTCGTTTAATCCTTGAGTAGGTGTTTGTTCCAATATGAATTTATTAACATCCAGCCATATCACAATCTTCCAATCGGCTCTCTTAATTTTTGTTATACCGATTCGTTTATAGTATATTTCAGGATTTGTTTCAAATGGTTCTATGCTATAGTTGCCATGATTAGCATAGTTTGAATCTGCGCGGCCTTCAAACGCTATTTTTATTAAGATGGCCAATATAATCTGCATCGTTGTGTTTTTTTCTCTGGAAGACATGTAGACTATGTTTCTTACAAGATATTATTATCAGGGAACTAGCTTTAATTTATCTGTATGTTTGCGTATGGTTTCACCATTGGTTTTTTCAAGTAACACATTATTTCCCTCTAAAACTGTTCTAACCTTTAGGGGTTCAATATAAAAACGATCAAATTTATGGGAACGCACTTCTTTCTTAACCCAATCGTAATCTCCTGGTTTAACATTTAGAGGCTTTAATTTTTTATCATATCTTGTTTTTGCTTGTACTTTCATCTTTATTTGTTGATTTTCTGCTGCAACTTGCATTTCTTAAAGTCGTCTTATAAGATCTTGTAAATATAGTGGGTATGTTCGTAATCTTTCATCTTTAGGTATCTTCAAGGGCAACCTCACTACTCTCCCAAATACTAGTTCATAAGGCGTAAAATTTGTTGCTGCATGTACACTCATGTTACAAGTGAATGCTGCAAATTTTGCTAAGTTGTCCCAGTCATCATATGTTTCGGAGTAAGTTCGTATAAAGTCAGCTAGGGCAGCATGACTCCGCTCTAGTGATCCGTTTGTTTGAGGGTGGTATGCTAATGTAGTTAGATGATTGGTTTTGAGGGTTCTCATAAGTTGTTCCAATAAATTAGACATAAATGTAGCATGTCTATCTGATAGAATTGCTATAGGCGCACCATAAACTAATATTAGATTTTGTACGAGTGCTTGATCTTAGGTCTGGTACAGGGACTAATATAATATATTTAGTCAAATTACACTGTATAGTCAGCAAATGGCAATTAGCATTTGGTGTTATTCTTAATTTACCAACGGTATCGATGGAAACTTATCGAAAGCTTCAATAGGTGTATCTGTAAGTACCAAGGGTTCTCTTGTTTTTAGTCGTTCAATTTTTAACTCTTGACACTTGCTGCATTTACGCACATAATTAAGAATATCATTTCTCATTCCGGGCCAATAAAACCGTTCTCTTATTTTCCAGTAAGTTTGGTTTATTCCCTCATGTCCTCTAACAGGGCTGTCATGTATTGTTTGTATTATTTCATTACGGTTTTGGATTTTTAGAAAATCAACCTTACCGTAACAGACAGTAATTTGTATTAGTGTTTTATCAAAAATTGTTAATAAAGTTTCTGTTATCAATCCAGGTTCTAATTTGTCTGTAAGATCTCTCCTTCTTGAAATTTGGAAGGTTTTGAGATTTCGTCTCAACAATATTTTCTTAAGCGATTTGAGAGCTTTTGTAAGACTTGCTGAAGATACTAAATCAGTCGACGTTTCATAAATAACGATTGATAGTATATTATGTCCTCCATAAGGTAATATTAAAATTTAGCCAACTCTAACCTGCACCTATTGATCTCAACAGCCTTGAGACAGATGTGACTGGTTGACAATCCTTGCTAATAAAATGAACCTTATTGTCTCTTTTGTATACAAGGCAATATCTGGTGGTAATGACATTGTTTACTAGCTTAGCTCCATTTTCGTTCTTATAATTATCAGTACTACTGCTACAATCACTAAGACTTACTAACACTTTTTCGTGCTGTTGTTTGTATCGATTGATGGGTTGAAAAGAGTATAAGTCCGATAGTAACATGAAATCAGATGCAATAGTTCGATTCATTGATTTATTTTCATTGCAGTTTATTTGTTTGTTGTTTTTATTTAAGTTATCCGGGGTTTCTTCTGTTATTTTTTGCAAGTCCGGCGCTTTAGATCGTCTGTTTTTTGCAGTAGCAAAAGTACTCATTTGCGTCGGTGTGCTAGAACTTAAGGGTATATTTTCCTGAATACGTGAAGTGACTGATAATTTCCTACTTGTCCTATATTTTCTTAAAATTTCTTCTTCATCGAATAGGGGTTCAAGACCTGTTGTACGTCTTGATATATCCGCAATTCTTTCATCTAATACAGAATCATCAAAATTATCAGGATCGTAGGTGTCCATTTCAGTTAATATGTCTTGAATTTCGGGGTCCGGTTTATCTCCATCAGAAAATCTAGTTACTGATAAAAAATCGGCCTGTTCGGGCTCGTCATCGTTGTTAGACTTGTCCAAATATTCTTGAAGGCTTTGGTTAAATCTCTTTGTTAACTCTTCTATTTCTTGATAAGTAACTTCATCAGTATTATTTGTCGTAGTTTTAGGTTGGTCTTCAAAAACGTCATCATTTGAACTTTCGCTAAGTGAAATTGGTGTAACGGAAATTTCAGTATTTGTCATGTCTGAGTCTGAATCAGTATCCGTATTTGAGTCTATTTCTGTTTCAGTCAGTTCTTGCCGTAATCCACTTCGTCTAGGGTCATATACTGGTATTTGAGTATCTTCTCTTGACGATTCTTTAGTATTGCTTGGGTCATTTTCGGAGAACATACTTGTTCTTGACAATGCACCAAGGTTAATTATATCTCTAACTAGTAACTGTGTCATTTCCTCATTTTTAAAACTATTATATTTTATTTCTGTAGTTTCTAAATTTGTATCGCTAGCGTGTGATGTTGAGGCTACTGATTCTGAAAAATTCACTTTTAATGAGCTAGAATCTTTTGATGTATTTTTAGTGACATTTCCTAATATATTAGGTTAAGATGTAGATGATTTCTGTGGCTGTGGAAATGTTTTTGTTCGGGTTCTTTGAGCAATCACACTATGATCTAATTTCGAACGTTCTTTGTTTGTTTTTGAACCAAGGGGTCGTCCAGGGCCCTTGATCAACTCAGGTACATCTGGTTCTGATTTGGTCATGCTTCTTGGTTTTGTTACTCCTATTATTTCCTTCAAGGTTGTTGACAATGCTTCAAGTTTGATCGTCGTTAATTTGGGTGCTCTTACTATTCCTTTCCTGTGACTTTGTAATTCTGTTTTCTTCTTTTCTTCTATTTTCTTTCGACCCATCATCATAACTCGTAGTAATGGTAATCTACTGTTTATATTATTTTCTGCATAAAGAAATGGTCCTACTGGGTTTCTAGATAAGGCATCAGCGTTGGTATTGAGTCTTCCTGGTTTGTATTTTAAATGTATTCATAGTCGGTGAATTTAAACATCCAGCGCATCAAACGCTGACCTGGGTCTTTTCTTGTATGCATCCAATTCAATGGCTCATGATCGGCTACGAGAACGAATTTTTTTTCTAATAAATACGAACGAAAGTGATGCATTGCATATAGTGCGGCTAGACATTCCTTTTTAGTCGTGGAATAATTTATTTCGGCTTTATTTAAAGTTCTTGGAAGGTAAGCGACAGGATGGTCGAACCCTTTTTTTTCCTGACTCAATACCGCTCCAATTGCATAGTCAGATACATCTGTTGTTAACTTGAATGATTTACTAAAGTCGGGGAATCGTAAAATAGGCTCTTGGCATAGGGGATCCTTTAGTATTTGAAAACTCTTTTCCTGCACTTCAGTCCATTCAAATTTTACTCCCTTTTTTAATAAATCTGATAATGGTTTAGCTATTTTTAAAAAATCTTTAATCAAGCGTCTATAGTATCCTGCTAGTCCTAAAAATTGTCTAATATTTTTCATAGTTTTTGGTTGGGGAAATTCTCTAACGGCTTGTATCTTTTTAGGGTCTGGTTCTATCCCTCGTTGACTCACTATATGCCCAAGAAATATTACTTCTTTTCGCAAAAATTCAACTTTATCTAGTTGGAGTACCATATTTGCTGATTTTAACCGATCAAAAAGTAACGTAACGTTACGGTCGTGATCTACTAGATCTTTTGCGTAAATAATAATATCATCTAAATACACTAGCATTTTAACATTCAATAAGCATCTTAATATGAGATCCATTAGTCGTTGGAACGTGGCAGGTGCGTTTTTCAGGCCTTCGGGCATTCGTCTATATTGGTAATGTCCATGGGGCGTCGTAAATGCTGTTTTATACTTATCATGTTCATCCATGGGAATTTGCTGGAATCCACTTGCCAAATCGAGAACTGAAAAATATACGGCTCCTCCCAACTGGTCTATAATATCTGCGATATTAGGCAATGGATATGCATCACCAACGGTCTTTTTATTAAGTTCTCGGAAATCAATTACTACCCTCCATCTTGGGTTTCCCTGGCTATCAGGTTTTTCAGGGACAATCCTAACAGGTGAATTATACAGTGATGACGAAGGTTCAATTATTCCATCGTTAAGTTTCTTTGCTATGTGTTCCTCTAAAACTTTTCTATGTAGTAGTGGGTGACGATATTGTTTAGTGTTGATAGGGATGTTATTTTCCGTCGGGATTTCGTGTGCGACGAGGTTAGTACATGGTAAAGTGTCTCCTGGTAACAAGAAGATTTCTGAGAATTCAGAAATCAATTGATATATTTGGTCTCGTTCTTCCAAGTTTAAATGACCGTTGCGCACGAGTCCTTTTAGATCGTTTATTTTTAACAATTGGCCTTTTATGTTCGCTGCTAGTATCGGGATCAAATTCAGGTGCAATGTATTCGAAAGGTAGGATTTCTCTTGGGTCTATTTCAATCGTAACATCATCCTTATTAGTATTTATTGCCATAATATGACATTGACCGTTCTCATTTTTTATTATTCCTTCTCCTAAATATATGTTATTACACCCTACATCTATTCACGGTGAGTATCTTTCAGTTAAATTAGTATTAATCAAATTAATTCTCACTATTTGACGTGTTCGAGCCTTAATCGTATATTTAGTTGCCTTACTGGTGTTTTTTTGTTCCTTATTAGGGCAATGTTCTACACTAGGAGTGTTTTTAATCTGTTCAATGGCATGGGGTTGGTCGACTAATTCATTATTTTCACTGTATATCCCACTTTTATTAGTTTTATTATCAGTGCCCTTTATAAGATTTTCACCTCTTTTTAATAAGATCAATTTATCAAACTCATCTCGGAAATGAAAATCAGCTTTTATGTCTCCAAATTTTTCGTTCTTAGGTATATTTGACCTTTCGGGTGGGCCTACCATGTATTCGTCATAAAATTTCTGTTGGTTAATTTTATCCTTAAGGCATTTCGTCTTTTTGTTAGTATCAAGGGTTGTAGCTAAAATTTGATTTTCCTGTGCTTGTTTTTTGAGTTTTATGGTTTTTTGTTCTTTTTAATCTCTTTCCAATGGCTCTATTTCCTCAAGAGGTTTTAAAAAAGGGATGGGGTTCATTACGTTATCATCTAGTACTATAGCATCATGATAATATGATAATGTGGCTCGTCGTTCCTTACAAAAGTTTCAACTCAATAAACCGCCATTTTTAATCGGAAAATCGCTAGGGATCACATGTAAAATCGTAGGTTTTCCTTGTATGGTCATATACGTTGTTCCTTTAGTTAAAACTGGGTGAGATGTGATTCCAGTAAGGTTAATAATTTCACTAGTCTCTACTCGTGAATATGGGTGCAACTGATCTAATTTAATCAGATTTGTGGCGGCGCCATTATCGAGCATAAGTGTTATAAAGTGATTTTTCCCTTCTGGGATTGATAACCTTATGTTTGTAGGCTCGTCGTCTACGCCAAGTCCCTGGCAGGTACCAATGTGGACGGTTTTAATTCTGTTGCTATTTTCATTACCTGGGCTGAAACATTCGGTGTAGGGGTTGAATTCTGTCTTTGGGGGCTCACCTCCGAACGACGATTGGGGTGAGCCGCATGAGAGTTTAAATGATGCGGCAAACGGTCGCCTCCTGGTTGGTATTGATTTTGAAAGTTCTGATTCTGATAGTTAGGATTAAAACTTTGTTGATTATAACTATTATAATTATTATTTCGGGAATACCTATTGTAATTCTGACCTCTGCCTCGGTATCCTTGATTATTACCAGGATTAAAATTAGCATTCCTTTGAGTGTAATAATCATTAGGATTTTCGTTATTATATCGTCCGAAATTATTCTGATAATAATTAGAGTTTCTCGATTGATTTTGAAAATTCCAATTTCTTCCCTGATTCTGATAATTTTTACAGTAATTCTGTCCATTATTTTGTTGTTGATATTGTCTATTATAATTTTGATAATCATTATACTGCCTATCAGCGTGATTATTCTCATTGTCGATCTGTTGTTCATTAACTTGTGCCACTTGATGTAATGAGAATGGCTGATCGAGATACCTATTCTGCTGTTAATATTAGTTGTTCAAATTATTTCTTAAGTCACTACGAGGTAGTCCTTGATATCGCGTATCCGGAATTATACCCACTCTCATTCGGCTCTCTAATCTCAACGCGTAATCGAAGGCGTCGGCTAGAGAAGCAGGTTCTTTCGCATCTACCTGCTGGCTTATCATAGGTGCTAGTCCTTTTATGAACATGTCTAACGCCATGTCTTTAATAGGGGTCATCATATGTGCGTTGTATGTATTGCCTTTATCTTCCACCAAGGCTTTTTCAGCACCGCTTAGCAGTAGGTTTCCATAATCATAATATTCACCAACCGATTGGCCTTGTCGTTGGCGCCCTTTTTGTAGCTGAGTTTGATAGTAAGCAACGGTTTTCCCTGTTGCATATCTTTTTTTTAAATGGGTTATAAATGCTTCAAGGTTTTCGAAATCTTGGCCACTTACGCTTATGCGTGCGGCACCTCGTAGATTTTGCAATACTGCTCTTTTATATAAATCTTTTTGATCATCTCTGACCCAGCTTTCTCCATTTCTAACATCTTGTATATAATCCTTCAGTGGAATATTTTTCCCATCGAATATAGGGATGGATTTAATCGCAT
>NW_019379524.1:101390-137329 GCF_000648655.2 Copidosoma floridanum | reverse complement strand
ACCTTTATAAGAAATGGTTTGAGCAATTCTTCGTAAGCATTCTAATAATAAATAAATTATATTGAATGACCAATCACCAACTTTTACAGGATAGGGTCTTAAACGTATAAAACATAAAATCAATAATTAATTTATGTCACTTACAGTTATTATATTTAAATAAAAAATTAAATGTGATAAAATTATTATTAAAAATATTTACGTTAAAGGACCAATGAAATAAAATAAATAATAAGATTTAAAGAATAAAGAAATTTCTTTAGTGTAACGTACGATATGCAAGGCATATCATACTGACTCTCCCTAGTAACAGCGAGGCTTCTCTATCAAGAAGGCATCGATAGGTGGGGAACAAGCTAATATAAGGCCCAGCGAGCCTCAAATCGCGGCACTCAGGTGGCGTTCGGAGACTCAGGCGGCACTCGGGCAGTCAACCGGTCAGGGAGTCAAGAGTCAAGAGTCAAGGAATCGAGCAGTCGGGCATTTGCGCATTTGGGAATTAAGGGTACACGACGAGCCTTTGAGGGAAATACACGCGCTACTTTGCCTTTAATTTCGGTGATTTAAATAAAGCTCTTGATATAATCAATTGCTGGTCATTCTCACGACGCACCTCCTACCTATCTCTTTCCCACGTAACATTAGTAAATAATTTAATATCATCACTGAAAGGTTTAAATAATCCTATTACTCTATTTTTAAATCGTCCTTTACGAATTAAAATACATCCTGAAACTTTTCGTTCTAAAAAAGTAATGAAGGGAACTCTAATCAAAATTATTAAATTTATTTTTATTCTTCTTATAGAAACATCCATATATATATATACAAAGTGACCATTTTCATGTTGCCCCCACTTTAAAATTTTTGTTTATTGACGAAACGAGTTGTCGGACGCATCTAGTAGGTAAAAATTTACGAGGATTCTCGTGGTGTTATCAGAATTAGGGTAGGTTTCCTCGTTTTTAAGATAAATTTTCAATTTCAACTAAAAAAAAATTATTGGTTAGATTTGATGACATAATCGTAATCTCCGTCACTTTTTACGTTGATTAGTACCGTCTCTCGATGAATTTATGATTACTTGATTAAGATAACTGTAATTGAAATTATTAATAATTTGAAAAGTATTCGAGTACTTGGACTAAGCATTCTTTAATCTCAGTTGCCAACTTCGCTCGAAGATATAGAACAATGTGTTGTCAGTATCTTTGTATGGGTATTTCTAAGGTTATGCCCTCTCCGCAATTGTTTGCATTGTCGCCGCGTATAATTAATTTTAATATTTAGTTAAACTGTTGAAACAAAAAAAACTCAGAATGTAATTGCTTTTTTCAAGGCTTTGAGGGGGGTGCGAGAGAGAGAAGTGCGATGTTTTACGTTATGTACGCGTGGTTTGCGCGCGCACACCCTACCTTTTTACATTGCGGTCTTAATTACTCTAGCAAATATTTAATAACATTACTTTTCACAGCGAACCAACTGACTTCAACTTTGTATATTACGATTCCTAAGTTACTATTTTATGGTTGGTTAGAATTTCATTAAACATTGTCTGTTAATTCTAGTTGAGTTTTCAATTGAGAGAGTATTTTCGACAATTCTCCGTAAGAGCTCATGTTTAAGTACGAGAATTCGTTTTATTCATAACTCATCTCTGTACCAACAAAAGGTCTTATAAGAATCATGCTAATGCATTCGCAGAATTAAACTTAATATCATCAAAAACTGACCATTTATTCCTTATGGTATTTAGCATTTTAATAGCCATCTAAGTCGTGGAGAAAATTATGAAACTTCAAAAAAGGTACTCGTTGGGAAATTTTTTTTCCTCTCTGCGTTTATTAAAAAAAATATTTCGTTTAATTCCTAGTTAACCCTTGTGGTTTACCATGGAATAATTAATTAGATGTTTAACTACTTGAAAATTACAAGACAATTTACCTTAGGTCATATTACAGTTATGATTACTACTTATCAATCAGCATAATTTATTGACACTAATTCTCTTTTAAATAATTAATATGAGGAGTAAGAAATAAACTAAAAAAATGTAAAGGCAACCTTGATTTTATTCGTTGATAAAATCTTAACACAAATACAAATTCGCATTTATCTTACAAATCGAAATTTTGAACTTACGATCACTGATATCTCCTTTTTTTAACATATTGAGGAGTTGGAAATAATTAAGGTGCAGATTAATAAGAATAAAGGGTAAATTTTTACCTGCGAGAACGGATGAATAATAATTGCGAGGACGACGGTCCATTGCACAATTACTGATTGACCCAGTTGGGCTGATGCGTGTTACATTTGCACGTGCGAGTTAATGTCAATATCGTGTAGATTAGTGATTAATATCGAATGTATAATGACCCTGATGGGTAAAAAATAGCCCCCTGACAGATTTTCTCTGACTAAAGTCATGTGTCCCTGATTCAAATAATCCTGCATAACAGCTGTATATTCGTCGCAACAACCAGGGTCCATCTTAAACTTTCGTTCCAAAGCCTTAAAGCGTTGAAATGCCTGGGACTGAGAATTACCAAGGTCCATTTTTGGTTGGATGAATGGCAGTTTGACCACGTACTGTCCCTCGTTGTTGCGTCTAACATTTGCAACGTAGTGTGCTTCACAGTCTATTTCTTCCTGAGATTTAATATTCTTTGACCCAATTTCCTCTATTTCTCAAAATTTAGTTAATTGCCCATTAAGATCCAATAAATTGCACGTTTTTGATTTCTGTGCATTAGGATTAATGCCACCCACGATTACCCACCCTCATAATGTCTTTTGCAAATATAGGTTGCAATTTTCTCTCGTCAAATTAATTTGACCTATTGAGAACAAGGATAAGGTAGTACCAGAGGCACTTAATAGATCTTTGGGGCCTGGGCTGTGAAAAGCGGGATCGGCCAACCGAACTTTGGGTGGAATATGTAAGGTTTCACGTGGGAAAATCTTATTTGGGACCCTGTCTGCGATGACATTGACCACTAACAAGGTTAGAACCCTTTGAAATTCATTAATGCTAGATTGCAGGGTTAATTCGACACTCCCCCTCGACTCCACTTGTACTCCTTCGATTGCGCTAATTAACATTTCGTTGCTCTTTATCGTTAAGCCGAGGCGCTGCACCAAGTTTTTTTTAACGAAGTTGGCTGTGGCGCAAGTATCCAATAACACGAAAATAAAATAAATAATTTCATCAAAAACTGACTATTTATTCATTTATTCCTTATGGTATTTAACATCTTAATAGGCATCTTAGTCGTGGAAAAAATTATGAAATTTCAAAAAAGGTACTCGTCGGGAAATCTTCTTCCCGCTCTGCGTTTAGGTATTTTCCACGCATATGCAGTTTGTGGCTGATTTACTTGACGGAATAAGGCAGCTTGACACGCAATGAGCCTCGGGCTGGCGCGACAAAAAAGGTACTCGTCGGGAAATTTACTTCCTGCTCTATACTTAGTTATTTTCTACGCACGTGCAGTTTGTGGCTGATTTTCTTGACGGAATAAAGCAGTCCTACACGCATCGAGTCTCGGAGTCGTCGAAAGATTCGCCTACTGTTCTGTGCCTAAGTATTTTCACACATGTGCCAGGTTTAATTTAACTCTAGAAAAGCAAACATTACATTTTACAGTAAGAATCTGAACAAGTTATATATAATAATATTATATATCTGTATGAGTTATAATTAAATGGTCTTGTCTGTACGCAGTTTCTAATAACATTAATGTTGCTACTGATTATTGAATGTTAATGAATTATAATAATTTTAATTTTTTTGTAGACTTGTCAATTCTTGTTCAAATAGGTGATCATTTACAACTCCAACTCTTTACTATTTTCCCAAAAATAGTACATTACGTACCAAAGGCAATGAATTATAATAATTTTAATTTTTTTGTAGACTTGTCAATTCCTGTTCAAATAAGTGATCATTTACAACTCCAACTCTATACTATTTTCCCAAAAATAGTACATTACGTACCAAAGGCAGTGAAGAGAAAAAAGTCTCAGATATCGCGTATACTGTCATCAGAGGCGAAGCCGAGAGACTTGGCTGCGACTTTACGTAAAGGTACGGGTAAAAGTTCCATATTACTCTTGTACAAACTGAATAGCATGTACAGTTTGTGCCTGAGAAAATGCCTAAGAAAGTCTTCAAAAAATACTAAAAAAACTTCTGGAAAAAGTTCCTCATAAAGTACCGGAAATTATCCCACGTGAAGTACCAAAACAAGTACATAAGGAACTCTAGGAAAAAGAACCAGAAAAAGTCCCACAAAAAGTACTGAAAAAGGTTACACAAAAAGTACCGAAAAAAGTTCCTAAAAAAGTACCGCAAAAAATACCGGAGAAAGTACCAGCAAAAATCCTGAAAAAAGCCCACAAAAGGAACCGAGAAAAGTCTCGGAAACAAAACCACTAGAAGTCCCAGAAAAAGTCTCGCAAAAAGTACTAGAGAAAGTCCCACAAAAACAACATGAGGAAGTCCCACAAAAAGAACCGCAGAAAGTTTTGGAAGAAGTACCCTAGAAAGTCCCGCAAAATGTATTAGAGAAAGTCTCGGAAACAGTACCGCCAAACGTCCTGGAAAAGGCACCGCAAAAAATACATGAGAAATTCCCGCAAAAAAAAAAACGGGAAAAAGTACCGAAGAAGCTTCCCGGAAAAGTACCCGAAAAAGTCCCGGAAAAAGTCTCGGAATCAGTCCCGCAAAAAGTCCCGGAAAAAGTACCGCAAATAGTACATGAGAAATTACCGCAAATAGTACCGAAGAAAGTGCGTTGCAAAAGTACATAAGAAAGTCCCACAAAAAGTACCATAGAAAGTACAAGAAAAAGTCTCGGCAAAAGTACTCGAAAAAATCCCGTAAAAAGTACCAGAATATGTCCCAAAAAAAATACCAGAGACAATCCCGAAAAAAGTACCGGAGATAGTCCTGCAATAAGTACCGTAAGAACTCCTACAGTAAGTACTGGAAATGCGCTTCCACAAACAGTACAAAAAAAAACCTCGGAAAAAGTACCAGAGAAAGTCTTAAGTAATAAACGACTTCTTACAGTAAAAATATCGTCCCTGTAAAAGTTATCAATTACGTAGCAACTAAAAATTATCGACTGTCTACACCAATCGATACTGAAGAAAACTTAGGAGGACTTCAGGGGATTGATGGTTGCACAAGGGGACTTTGGGGGACTTTAGAGGTCTTGAGGGGGCTTTAGAAGACTTGAGAGGACTTGAAGGGACTTCAGTGGACTGAAGAGAGCTCTGGGGGATCTAAAGGACTTAAGGAGGCTGAAAGGGACTTTAAGAGACTGAAGAAAACTTAAGGGAACCTTAGGGGACTAGAGGGTACACGATGAGACTTTAGGAGACTTTCGAGGACTTGAGGGGACTTCAGAGGACTTTAGAGGACCAAAAGGGACTTCAGGAGACTTGGGTGGATTTAAGGTGACTTTAGTGGACTTTAAAAGACTGAAGGGGACTTTGGGTGACTTAAGAGAACTTTAAAGGACTAAAGAAATCTTTGGGGGACTTTAGGGGACTTTAAAGGACCTAAAGAAATCTCAGGGCGACTTTGGGGGCTTTGAGAGTTTTAAGGGAACTTAAGGGGACTGAAGGGTACAGAAGGGGACTTTAGAGGTCTTAAGGGGGCTTTGGAGGACTTAAAGGGACTTGCATGGGCTTAAGTGGACTTTGAATGACTTGAGAGGACTCAAGAAGAATTCAGAGGACTTAAGAGAACTAAAAAGACTTTGTAGAGACTTGGCAGTGACCTTTCGCAAAAGGTACGGGAAAAAGTTTTATAGTACTTTTGTATAAACTCAATAGCATGTAAAAATTGTGCCTGAGAAGTCTTGCAAAAAATACTAGAAAAACTTTTGGAAAAAGTCCCTTAAAAAATACCGGAAAATATCGTGCGTGAAGTACCGAAAAAAGTACATAAAAAAGTGCAGCGAAAAGTACCAAAAAAAGTCCCACAAAAAGTACTGGAAAAAGTTCCGCAAGAAGACCCGAAGAAAGTCCCGGAAAAAGTAGCGCAAAAAATACCAGAGAAAATACTGGCAATAATCTGGGACTAAGTACCTGAGAAAGTCCCGCAAACAGTACCAGAAGAAGTCTTGGAAACATAACCGCTAGAAACCTGGAAAAAAGTACTGCTGAAAGTCCCAGAAACAGTCCTGCAACAAATATCGAAGAAAGTACCAAAAAAAAAAACATAAGCAAGTCCAGCAAAAGGTACCGGAAAAAGTTTTGCAAAACTTTTTAACAAACATCAAAAATTAATTAAAATAATATTAAATTCGATAAATTAGTTGTGCTTACAATGAACTTTTAAAATATTTTTAATTTAATATAAAAATTCTAAACTTATAAAATTTATACTCGGGATCTTTTCTGTTACTTTAAAAGCCATGGGTAACGCCTTTAAAGTTCTTCCAAGCCACTTTTTCGTTTTGGTCATTTTATTTTCAAAATCCGTATCGTTCTATAAAGTTTTGACTTAAGGACCATCAAAAACTCCTTCACTGATTTTGAGCTTTTGACAATCTAGGAAATTAAAATATTATGTACTTAAAAGCCTCACTGTTTCTTCATTTTATTGCTTTTACAAGCTGTTAAATAAGTCTTAGTTTTATATGCAAAGGTGTTAGTAGGACTTTTTTAACAGGTACTAAAGAAGATTTTAAAATATTTTTTGAACCTGGTGTCATATGTTCTCTGGGTGGCTACTTTTTCTTAACGTAATGTTGATTTCGGCTGTCTCATTCACATAAAAAACATGGAAACTTAGTAAATCCACCTTGTTGTCCAAGTAAGATCGTAAAATTTTTAGATCACCACACAGTTTCCAATTATGCTCATTATATCTGAAGTTTTTTATTTTCATACTTTTTTTGCAATAATACAGAATGAGCAACTAGTATTGGTGCCTAAACATTACCATTGTGTAAGAGTACACCTTTCAGACTTCTTGTTGAAGAGTCTCAAAAAAGACACCACTCATTGAATCGTATATAATGCAGTCAAATTCGTTCATCAGACCAGTCACATCTGAGCAGTACACTAAACTCTCTTCTTTGGCGAAAAACTGCCTAAATTAACTCTTTCTGTTGCGGTAAAAACTAAACTTACTTTTTGGCAACAGACAACTTTTTTCTTGGATTATAGAGGCTAACAATTCAGCATTTTCTTTGGATAGTCCCAGATCTCTAATTAAGTCACTGAGTTCATCTTGATTAAATATTTTCTTTTTTACAAGATTTTCATCTGAATATTCACATTCACTTATAAATTCTTTTTCAGCCTTTGACATAATGTTCAATTCATCTCATTAGTATGTTAACTTCATAAATTAATATTATAATTGATAGACATAAACATTATCTTCTTCTGACACTTGTATTTCAAAGTCGTAGTTCTCAGAGTAATTAGACTTTGACGAGCTCAGGTAAGATGGATCTTTAGTAATCTTTTCAGGGTAAGTAATTGAATTACATTTAGGATATGTAATCATATGTTTGTTCTTAGAATTAAAACCTTTAGTCTTACATAAACAAAAAAAAGCCTGTTTCATGATTTTCAGGCTGTCTCCAGAGTGCAAAGTTTGAAAAACGTTTAGCTTCTATGTTTCCCTTTTCAAAACTTTCACAAAATTTGTCTCTACTGTGACACACTATTATTTTAGAGAGGCTCATAATTACAGAAAATGTTTTTTAAGCAGTCAAGAATTAATGCTAAAACGAGCCACAGCATAAATGAACTCTCATCTGTAAGTCGATAAAAATTAAATACAGCTATAAATAGTAACTTTAATCAGACATAAGCCAAAGTACGTACATAATACCTATAAATACTCACGAGTACAGTAAAATATAGTATAATAAATTTTTATATATAATTATGTAAACACGTAGGTGTTTTTTTTTTTAATGGCTTGTTGGTAAGATGAACCACTATATTTCAATCAGAAACTCAGAATTCACTTTACTAGCGTGGTGTCAGTAAAGGTATATGGTTGTTGATAAAAGAAAACATTTTTCTTATTTCACTTTATGCTCATCATTTTTTATTTATCTACATTTTTCTTTGTGTAACATTTATAAAACAAATCAAAATGTAAAAGTATTGGAAAGAGTAAAATAAAAATTTTTTTATTTCATTAACAACCATACGCCTGAATTGACACTACGCTAGAGAAATAAAATTTAATTGTACAAAGTATTCTATGCTTCTTCTGTGAATGGGAAAGTTGTGCACGTGATGAATTCTAGTTTAAAAAAGAACGTTTGTATAATATACGTCGCATTTGGCACCAGCACTATAAAAGAATGCCCACTACTTTGAAGTTATGGTAACATCATGATGTAACAGAGACAGCTTTAATCAACTAGCTCTAAATGTTTAAATGTCTTTTTCTATTTTAGAATAAATTTTAGTGTTTTTAGAGGCTTAAAAAGACGAATCACTGCAAAGATAAGACCAACATAACGTAATCAATATTAGCGTTCTGATATATATGTTATGTTGATCTAATCTTTGGTATTTTACAGCTCTGTTTTAATATTTTCTTAAGTTTTGTTAGAATAATAAAATAGTTCAGCGATTTTAACTAGAGATAATGACCAACCACGCAAATGTACATGAAAAAGAATATAGTACAACACTATTAAGAAAAAATATCATTTGTCTGCATAGAGTTTTGGGTCTTATGTAATCATTTTATGTTTTAAAATATAAGAAAACTCACATTTTAAATTTAAAGATACGTAAAAAACTACATGTAGGTCTTTTAAATTTACAGTTACATTTTTGGTGTTTTTTGAGGTTAGGTTAAAATTATGATGATATAGAGCCATTTATAAGACAAATTCCTATTTTGAATGTAAAGATATGTAGAAAACTACCTCTCGGACTGTTTAATCCACAATTACAAATCAATCTTAGAACTTTATTTTTATCGGTAAGGATTTTTTTGTTTTTTGAGGTTATAAATTTTTTTGTACAATGTTGCAGATGTAACTTGGACGTTATTTCAGGTACTCGTACTATACCTAGTATTACTATAGATTTAAGAATCCTCGTGGTATTACTTTGCTTTGGAATCTTGAAATTGGCGATTTTTATGATTATTTTTGGTGTTTTCTAAAGTTAGATGGAAATCATGACGTGATGGAGTAATTGAAACGCCAAATCCTAATTCAGCACCTCAAAATACACAACACGCATGTATTCACTTATTGGTACCCTGACATTTGTTTGTGGTCCTGTGTTTTCTTAACAAACTTCTAAAATAAATCCATTACAGCACAACTATTAAGTTTATAAACACTAAAAATTTAGTGCTGTATGTACGACATAGCCCACTCTTAAATTAAGTCTTGACAGTTAGTTAGTTATTTTTTACCTTATTCACATTAAAGAGTCAGTGATTTAATTTATTAGCACGCAATTCAACTATTTATTTGTAACATAAGTGGAAAATGTAATACTTACTAAGCTTTGTATTACCATGTACAACAAAGCTCAAGTATTACATTTTCCACCTACGTTACATTCAATAGATTATCATCTAGAAATAAACACCAAAATCATCAAGTTTTAAACTATTTTTTTTTTAAACCAAGACATAATATAATAGTTCTTCATGATTTCAAAATTATATAGTAACAAAATATTTTCCGTATACTTCCAACTGTTAAAAAACAATAGAATATAATTGCTATTCCATGTTTGGTGTTATTTTCAGTATGACTTGGCAGAAGACATTCCGTGCTACATTTCCTGTTATAATCAATGTGTTGCATTCTGACATCTAGTGTGTCTGTCTTTCTCACACTAAAGTCAAAATTTAACCTTTTGTGGTTCGTTCACAATTTTATGTTTCATTTTATATTTTATAGAATATTTTCTTGCAATTTATAAGGTTATTTAGTATCATTGTATATTATGTTTTAACTAAAAACATTTTTATAACATGTTCATTTTCAATCAGCTCGATAAGAGCAATAGAAGGACTCTGTATTTCAACATCCTATTGTTTACACGTAAATACAATGCAATAAGTCGTTGTTATCTTAGCTTTGTAGGTTTCTTACACTTTAAAAGCATAAATTATCTCAGCATAATTAAATTCCTTTCCAATTCTCATTGTTACTCATATTACCGTTTGAATTCTCTGCAACAGCTTTAGACGCGTTCACAATACTGCTCGTAGCTGATACATTCTTACAAAATATGGATTAAATAATATATTTTTGACATTACTGTGTCTATTTCATACAAGGATCTAGAATCAGATTGAAAAAGAAGTGCTAGTTTGTTTTTCAATGATCCAAAAAAGTTTGTGTTCAGCTGTGCAACATCTTTGCTATCACGAAACGATAACAAACAGAACTCATAATGTACGATTACATACTTTTTCATCAGGGAAGTCGAAAATGCTTGTTTAGTTCTGCTTTCTTCCTTTTCCATCTTCTTTACAATACAAATAGTCTATTCTTTTTTTCGTACTCATTGATATTTTACCACCAAGTATGTTTTAGTACAAAGAAAAAAAGAGAATAGAATGAAGAAAACAAGTTCATTAAAAAATTTTTTCAGGTAAAGAAAGATGTTAAAATATTTTTACGTTACTAATAGTAAAATTCTGCATATTTAAGAAAAATTTTACTATCAAGATCAGTTGTGGGGAGTTTAGATAACTAAATGATTAGCGTGCTAATCTCTTCGTTGGAGAAACTTGAGAGCTCATTAGTTCGAGTCCTGTTGAAAATATTGAGATTTTTTCTCGGGCTTTTTTGATGGCACGAGTACTCAGAGTGTCAAAAAATTACTTATCAAAATTTTGAATTGTGGATTTATCTAGTAATGTCTGAACCTAGAGGCTTTCTTTTGTAGAGAAGCCAATACCTATCCAGCTTATCGCTAAAGTCACTATATATTTTAAAAAAGTCGATACAGCGAGTAAGACAGCGTATTGTAAAAAAAACTTTCACTAAACTTGACATTATCTAAAGGTGTTCTTGATGCGATCGCTTCGCTTTGTGAAAAGATCTCAGTAGGAGAGATCAGCGAGTCATTTAAGAGGAAATTTAGAAGAGAAGGAGGAATGAAGATTAGTGAAAGATAATAAGGAGGAATGAAAGTTAGTGAAAAAGACAATAACTGCATTGGTTAGAGGTATAGAGTACATGAAAATCCTAAAAATAGCTGTACGTGAAACTTAAATTCTACGAAATTTGTTGAAATAACGTAAATTTGTAAATTTTGCTGGCTATGTACATACGATTATTGATTCTACGTTAGTATACTTGTCTTAAACATACGCTCACAGTTTCAGCTACATGCAATGTTTCGTTTAAAATGCTGACAGTGGCATACTAAGAGTGTACTCTAAATCAAAAAAATGTTCAAAAGTGGTACAAGCTTTTTACAGAAGATCGGGGGGATGTGAACAACGACACTAGCCCGGGATGCCCAACATCCACCATACATCAATAGTTGATAGAAATGTTGAGAAAATGAAGAAAATTGCTATGGTGAATCGTTTAATCACTATGGGAGAAATTGTTGAGAATGTCGACGTATCAGTTGGTCTATGCTACACAAAAACCGTCACATAAGCAAATCATGGGTTTGTGGTAATGGCATCGAAACTAAAGTCTAAACATCCCAATAGAACAATTCTCCAGAGCCGAAATCAAAAAAGTGCACCTAGTTATATCAAATGTCAAGGTTTTGCTCTCTGTTTTCTTTGATTACCATGACGTTGTGCATCATGAGTTCTTACCACATGATCATACGGTCCTTAAAAAGTATTATTTCTAAGTTACGCACTGCTCACGAGAAGCAATACGAAGAAAATGGCCGGAATTGTGGAAAAACAATTAATGGGTTTTGCATCGTGACAACGCACCTGCTGAGTCTTCATTCATTTTTTGTAATTTTTGGAAAAAAATAACACTATAATCACGCTTTAGCCACGGTATGGACTAGGTTTTGCCTTGCGAATTTTTTCAATTCCCAAGATCAAAGAGACCCATGAAAGGACAGCTTTTTGCAATGATTAAGGAGATAAAAACCGAATTACTGAGAGAGCTTAAGGACATACCAAACAGTGCATGTCAGAATAGCTATGAGCATTAAAAAGGACGCTGGCACAAACGTATTTTATCTAAGAGGGGCTACTTTAACGAGAACAAAATATAAATAAATAAGTAACTATTTTTGAGACATTATGAAAATATTTCATGAAAAATGTTTTTACGGCAACGAATATTGCAACAACTTAGTACTATACATCATTTTTTTTTGAAATAGGTTGTTTCTAACTGAGATAAATGACCCTTTTATGAATAAAAATTTTATCATGCTTGCTTTTTAAGCTCCTCTTAATTGTAAGTTTTAAAGGTAGCAATTTTAATTTTAGCTTGTGCGATATGAGCTCAGCATTATTACTAGACTTATATTTAAATATAGTTTGTAATTGCAAAAATATCTTTTTTTGTAAAAAGATTATGTGATAAAAATGTACACAACTATAAAACAATGTACTTAATGTTTCATAATTTTATGCTCCAATATGTATTATTTTCTTTAAAAAATAGTTTTAGTATAATATTCCGAAATAATTCAAGTGTCTTTGCCATTACATCATTATTGTATATAACATAAAGAATTACGATATTCATTTTATTATTATTCCTAAAATTACTTAAATTACTTATTAAAGTTTGGTACCGTGATGCATAAAGTTTGAAAGATAAATAAAATTCAATTTGATCTCTATTTATACAGTCATCTTAAAAACGGGTTGTTTATTTTATGTACACTAAAACTTTTCTTGTGAACTCATGAAGATAATCAATTTAGTATCATTGTATATTATGTTTTAACTAAAAACATTTTTAATAAATTCTCATGTTTTACAAAGAGGGACATTTACTTTATTTATAGACTTATTTTACTTATAAATTAAATAATATACTATACAGATATTAGCAATACTTTTGTTTTAAAAAAAATAACAGACACATAACAAAAGTAGAACATAAAAATTACATTTTGCTTAAAGTACTAGAATTTATAACAAACTGATTGTATATATTTAATAAAAATAAAATTTGTTTAAACAGTTGGTTTCTACGAAACTAATAACATGTATGTATCAAGCAGCCACTAAAATAATGATGCATCGTTTGTATAAAATTTTTTTTAAGTATTTGTTTCAATAATATTTATCATTGCTCGTAAAATAAATGTCATGTTCATGTTTACAGTCCTCAAAAATTAAAAAACCGCTACTCAATTATATCTTCTGGTCAGAACCTTTACAGGAATCTAATATGAGCAACTAGATATCGCTACTATGACAACTGAGGCTCCACGTACACAACTGTGTCAAAAATAGTTTTTGGACAAAAATATAGTTGAAACGTGAATTTTAATACTTTTTCTGGGGTATCCTGCTATTTGAAGGTCAGCACTGGATAATAAACGAACTATGTAAGCTCGTAATCACTTGGCAACGCATACTGCGATTTACCGTTTTTATAAGAGTTGGTAGGTGTTGTGTTCAGCCTGACATGTAAATCGTCAATACATTCACTTGAGAAAAGACTACTTTACAGTTGAGCAACGAAGATAAAGTTTAAAGTTTTTCCAGAATTCTAAACGCTGACGAGGCATCTGAGAGCTAAGTTAATAACAGCGATGTAGCTAGTGATTCCAGTTACAAGGATTTATCACTTGTTTTCCTCTCTCGCTCGCTTGCTCTCCTCTCTCTTTCCCTCTCTCACTCGCTCACTTTCCTCTTTCTCTCTTTTTACCTCTCTCTATCTCTTTCGAAAGTAAGCGCATTTTTATCCTGCTTGATAACGTAATATGTAATGTTACAATGGCCTTGAAGTATGACCCAATTCAGTAACGAATTTGTTTTTTAGAGACACGTTTACTTTGGAGCATTGCTAATAAACAGTACATCGGTTGCTTAGATTTTTTCTTGGCTTAATTAGGCTGGAACTATAACTTATTAGAATAAGTCAGGGGAGACAGCTGTGCAGGAGCATTTGCTTTCTGTAAAGTTTTAAGAGCTAGAGACCAGTCAAGATGACTTAGTGGCCAGTGTGGTGATTTATTTATTTTTTTTTTTTCTTTTTTTTATTCAGTACTTGGACAATAAGGCCAGAAAATAAGGGAAAGGAATAAGTAAGAGAGAGAGAGAGAGAGAGAGAGAGAGAAAGAGAGAGAGATCACAGTAACGTTAAACGTGTATTGCTCTAGCCACTGCCATGCATCTCAAGATTTCCACCGAGCGATCGTACAGATTTAGTTGATCCTCGGTGGATAATTTTGGGCGGATGTTTAGAAGCTTTTATGCACTAAAAACTGCTTTAGAACTTGCGATGAGTGGTCACCATCTAGTAAGCAGTAGGTGGGCGCGAAGTCACAAATTTTAATTAGTCACGAAGTTAAAAACGAATTTAAGAAAATAATAGTCACAACTTATTAGTGATTGTCTGAATAAAAAATAATTAATTACAGAATATACTAGACGGTAATATATTAAATAAGGCCCTTCAGTCCAATAAGTTACGTAAAAAAGACAAAAATTTATTTCATTGGTAACTGGTACAAAAATTTTTTGACTGTTTCAGTTCTGTTAAAAAAAAAAGTCAAGATCTTACTATTTACACTAGAATTAATAAAGAACAGCAGCTTTTAAATAATTAAAATGACATAAAAAAAGTGCTAGTCAGAAAATTCATATAATGATTTATTACTATATGAAGCTCTCCAGTACATCAAGTTTCCTGAAAGAAGGAAAATCTAATTTTTTATCTTATTATTAGCAAACAGTAACTTTATAAAACAAGCTTTTTAAAATTTTAAGTTAAGAGGAACAAAGGCAAGTATTTGGAGGCAATCATAGGGTATATAAACAAATATCACATTTTAACATGTAGGAGGGAATCATCATCGAACACTGGGGATTAGATGAACAAGTTGCAGGAGATAAAAAATTCAGTTATGAATTGAGCTATCTTTTCGGATGGATTTTTAAAAATAAGGACTGTCAGGAGGCCAGTTATGTCCTTTGCACGCTTTTTTTTGTAGAGGATCTTTGTAAGGTGTGTAGACAGCAGTCAATAAATGTATGTTCATAATCTTGTTCTGGGTAGTTGCACACACATCTGGCTGAATCGATAATTTTCTTTCTATGGAGGCTTTTATTGATGAGTAGTGGTTAGCCTTAATTCTATTCAGGATTAAAATATGTCTTCTTGTTGTATTATAGTTAAAGAACCAAGATTCGGCTAAGTCATTGGAAAAATTTTGAAAGTATTCTTTCCCTTTTAGTGATTCCTTCGATTTAAAAAAAGTTAGAAACCATTATTTTCTCAAATGGTTAAGGTTTTCAAAGAAATTTGAAGAGGGGACTTTAATAGGCATGTAAAAATTAGTTTTTTTGAGGAGCTTTTTGCTAGAAAGTCGGCTTTCTCATTATCTCAGATGCCAAAATGGGATGGAATCCAGATTAGCTCAAGATTTAAGTTTTTATTGAGAAGATTATGTAATTCTTGTTTCAGTTCAAGTATGAGGTAGTAGAAGTTCTTAGCTGTTTGTGGATTAAATGGTATAGTAGTAAAAGTACATTTTTTGAGTCTGTAGAAACGGTGAAGTCGTTCATTTTTTGCTCATTAATAGTTTTAAGAGCAAGGAGGATAGCCAAAGCATTGGCGATGAAAATAGAAGCTTCACCATTGATTTTTTTGCTTCTCTCTAAATGGTGATCCGTGGAGTATATTGCTATGCTTGTAAAGTCTAATCCTTATATACTTAAATGTAACATACATTTTTTTGGCACGACTCTAAATTTTGAACTTTTCTTCCAAACCTCCTCAATTTCGAACGAGCTACAGACAGTAAATGAAAAGAACAGAGTTCGAAGATTTTAAGAAAAAACAACAAAGGAACAGTTGTTTGCTCAGAAACAAAATTAGAAACTTACATATCATGAGTTACAAAATTCGTCTTTGATTTATGATAAAAGAAAGATATTTATAAATTTTTGTTGTGCTGTTGAAAAGGAAGTTTGTTTGCAAATAAAAAAAAAAAATTATGTTTCATGCTTTAATTAATTTAAAAAAAAGATTTCAATAAAACTCAAATGTTTCATCATCGTGTGAGATTAACGACTCCTTTTTCCCCCGTCGAATTAAATTTTCAGCAAAAATCCACAGTCCACTCGATTGGTTTTATATCGTCAAAAGCACATCCAAGGAAACCAAATTTTGTTATGTGCAAAACTTTTGTCGAGTCAAATGAACTCAAATCTTATTATTTACATGCTTATTAATAAAAATCGACCCTATTTAATAACACAGTTATATAAAAGTGAGATTTCCGAGTTTTTGTTAGCATTATATCTTTTTCTCATTTTTTTAACGGGAGAATTATGAACACAATTACAAATAAATATATTACGCTGTGAAACCTACATTAATTAATTAGATAAATTTTCGTCATTCTCTACAAATTTAAAACACACAGATTCTTTAACAACATTTTTACATGAAAACTTATTCCATTTTCTTCCGTCTTAAATCATTCCTTCGTATACCACGCAATACTAAGAAAGTCATAAGAAATTAAGATTTAAAAAAATTTTCTGTTAGAACTATATCTAGTATTCTTCTTTGCAATTTTTTTTAACTGTTAGATAAATTCCTTTTAAGTCAAAAATTCGTGTAGATGTCTTATCTCATTACTAATATTTCTGAAATAAAATGAATCATATAATTTTACAATAAAATAAAGAAAAAACTAGTTATCAAAATTACATAGCAACTTACCTAATTGATGTACTTTTCTATTTTTAGGCTTGTCCGAACTCTCAACCGGCTTCTACATTTATAACAAATCTCATTTCGTATCGTTACGTAAAAATCATGTAGCAGTCATCAAAATCATAGTCTTCAGAAAATTTTGACCACAGCGCCCTCCACTCGTGGTCACAGCTGGCGATCTAAGGGTACTCTCACATACTTTTTAGTACGCACATGAGAGTAAAACAAATTTTTATATTAAAGGATCACACTGTTACAGCTGATCTAAAATTAATTAAAGTTAATGATTCTTAACGTTATATTACTATTTTGATTAGTGGGTATGCTCGAATAGTATACAAAAGCTATTCATCACTTCCCAACTCAGAGGTTAAAGTAGAGTACAGAAATTTTTGAACTAACTACCACACTTGTACGTCTGCTACGTATACATAATGACACATGTGTGTGACACGCGTAGAGCAGATAAGGTTAGTGTTTCAGCATCCAGATTCTCTTTAAATTAATTATTACTGGCAAAGTCTCAACATAGCATCAACTGTTATGATAAGCTGGAGTTCCTTACATGGTTCGGTATGAATTGTTTCTTAATTTAAATCCAATTTTTCAAGGTAGTGCAGAAAAACAAATTTTTATATTCGATTTGGTGCAGTAGCGTTCGTTTTCAGATCGCACGTTTTTACCACGATGGACGCTGGCGTAGATTCTTTTATTTCCTTTAACTTCATTCTTGGAACGAATAAGAGTTGGAATCAACATATATTTCTCATATTCATATATTTCAAACGCAAAGAATCTTACCGAAAAAATATTTGTTTTCTCCTTAGTTGTGTACTTTTTTCACGTCAATGAAATCAAAGTACCTTGGCATTTGAAAAGATCCTACTAGCAATGTGTCAGTTCACGTATATGGTCAATGACAGAAAAATTTTTTCTTCAATTGTTTTTTTTTAATAACATCGATACAGTCCATGTACGGAGTTCTCGACCTCGGGCTGGACACCAAGGAACGTGGTAGTATGAGGTACGTAAAAGATAAGGCGTCAACTGATGAAAACAATAACAAAAATATTTATTAGTGAACAAAGGTATTGAGACGTGTTGTGTGCGCGAGAGCTGGAGTCATTCTGGGGAGCTACTATGCCATGGTGAAGGCCAGCTTAGAAAGCGCGCGATTAGCATGATCTGCTTGGACGGAGGAGACATCTGGTGGCTCGTCTTAGTCGACTCGAGGAACGAGCTGCTGCTTGCAATAGTTGAAGGGCGAGTGCTTGTGACATCTCTCTTCTAAATTCATTTTTACCCGGCAAAACTGCAAATGATGAGAATGGAAGGGCTGCGAAGACGTTTCTCTTGGTTGATATTGTTGAAGCGGAGACTGGGGCCGCTGTTGAGGTGATTGTATACTATATTCAGTGGCCTGCGGATGTAGTTAGTCTGTTATTGGGACCTGCTCGGTTTGAGCGGGCTGTTAAGCAGGGGTGTCTAGGTGTGCCAGCTTGAGAGCATCTGTGGAAATGGTCGTGAGTCGTCCGGAGACTTCAATGACGTAGTTTCTATCATCAATTCATCTGATCACCTTGTGCGGATCTGAGTAAGGTGGATCCGCAAGTCGTCTGATGGAGTCAATCCATCTGAAGACGTGGGAGTAAGTCCTTAAGTCTCGATGGAAAAAGGATTTTAGATCTGCTGTATGCCTAAACGTTGGTACCGGTTTTAAGGCTACTGTCAGGTTGCGCAAGCTGTACACGAAAGAGATGGGATGATGGGATGAGCTACAGGCTGATGCGTGGCAACGAAAAAGTCTTGGAGGTAGTCCTTGAATGCTGAGCAGAGGCCCAGGACGACGAGCAGTAAGGTGACGGGCCACAGAGTGTCTGGCACGCACATTAGTGCAGCTGTAATTGCGCGGTGAAAGCGCTTGATGATGCCATTGGACTACAGATGGTACGGCACTGTCCTGACACGTTGAGCACCCAGGAACTTTGAGAGACCGGAGAAGAGAGCCAACTCAAATTTGGCCTCCTGATTCGTAGAGATAGTTAGAGAGGTGCTGTAGTGGGCTACCCACCTTTCCAGGGATGCTTTGGCTACCATTTGCACCTGTTGGTCCAGTATTGGGATGGCTGTGGATCACCTCGTGTACCGTTTAATGATGGTGAGGTAATACTGGGACCCTTGTATCAGCGGCAACTTTACAAGATCCATGTGGACATGGCTGAAGCGGGCCGAAAGCGTTGCGAACGTACCCAGGGCGGCTCAGTTATGAAAATGCACCTTAGCTCTCGGGCACTGGATGCATTGTTGAGCCCAAGAAGCAACGTCCTTCCGCATGCTTGGCCAGAAAAAAAAACGTTGTGCCGCTGCCTTTCCTATTGCTTTCATACTTGGGTGCGTGAGATTGTGTGCAGCCTCAAAAGCCGTACGCCATGCGCCTGAGGGCGACGGGGATGTAAGTTCTCACCTGGCCCGTGAAATTCTTGGCGAATAGCTGGTGACCATCGACAAGAAGGGGTTGCAAAGGGATCCTGAAGAGCTGCGAAAGCTCATCGTCTATGACCAGATCAGCTACGATGTTGACAACGTCGAGGATGCTAGGCATTTAGATAGTCTCTGTCCTTAAAAAAGCGTCTGCAACCATGTTCTCTTCCCATTTGACGTAGTGTATGCTGGTGTTGAACTGTAGTATGTAATCCAGGTGACGAGCTTACCTAGATGAAGCTTTGTATGCCAGTTGCTGGTGAGCGTTTACCAGGGGACGATGATTCGTGAGGATGACGAAGCTTCTGTCTTCGACGAAGTGCTTAAAGTGATTGACGGCGGCGTAAATAACCAGCAGCTTACTATCATAGGTGATGTACCTTTGCTCAGTCAGCGTTAGCTTCCTTGAAAAGAAATCAAGAGATTTCTAGTGGCCTTTGGGAAGCTCCTGCTCCAAGGCAGCACCAATCACGGTGGAGGAGACGTCTGAGCGAAGGGTGAGGGGTGCATGGTGCTAAAGGAAGGTTGTAGTAGCCACTTCTGCCAAAGCTTCCTTGGCCCCAACGAAAGCTGCTTCGGCCTGAGGCGACCAGGTAAGCTTTACCTTTTTCTGCTTCTCCAGAAGACCCTTCAGGAGGTCGATAAGCGGTGCGATGATGTCTGCAGCCCTGGGAATGCACATTTTGTAATAATTGAGCATCCCCAGGAAGCTGCACAGCTCTGATAGGTGCTACAGTTGTGGAGAGTCCTGGACCACAGATACCTTGGTCGGGGGTGGCGAAAATCCTTGCACCGCCACACCGTGACAGTGTAGCCGAGGAAGGTGACTTGCTCCTGCCCAAAATTACACTTGTCAGCGTTAATCTGCACATTGGTTCACTGGAGCATCTTGACGAGCGTCTGCAAGTGCCAGAAGGATGTCGAGTGGTCCAGCAAGAACACGAAGAAATCGTCGAGGTAGGCTCAAACGAACGGGAGTTCACGCAGCAGATGGTCGACAGTCTACTGTGAAGATAAGGCGGCGTTTTTTTGGCCCAGCAACGGTCTTGTGAACTTAAACAGTCCAAAAGGCGTTGAGCTGGCCGTCTTCGGAATGTCCTGGTCGTTGATCGGGATTAGATAAAAGGCGAACTTTGTCAAGTCAATGAACGAGAAGACCTTGCCAGCCGCTTCTTATAGGAGGCCCTCTACGATGGGCAAGGGGTAGCGGTCTGGTGTGGTGTTAGGGTTTAGGCGGGTATAGTCCCCTGTAACACAATATGTTGGGCTTCGAGACGAAGTGTAATGGGCTGGCTTATTAACTAAATGACGGCCAGATGATTTTCTGTTCCAGCAGAGACTAGATCTCTTTCTTCGCTGTGGCCCTCTTGTGTCCATGGAGGCTGCGGAGTTTCTCGTGGAGCGGTGGCCCAGTGGTTACAATGCTGTGTCGCACGGGAAGGGTTGGTGTGACAGCCAGGCCACTGTAAACGGAGGTAAGGCCCTTGAACAAGCAAAGAATCTGTTCATACTCCTGTTGAAATGACCCTGGAGCTGCTGCATTAAGCACTGCGTGGAAAGAGTAGAGTTCTGCCTTGTGTAGCAGGCAAAGTGCTAGTAGTCTAATTAGCTGGGCGATAAGATTCCTGCTTCTAACGTCAACCGGCAGGCCAAACTTGAAAAGAAAATCTGCATCAATAATAGCCAATGAAATGTCGGCAACGATGAATGGCCAGCTGAAGTCCCTGCGTAGCCCTCAGTCTACTGACGTAATGTGCGTGCCGTAAGTAGCGATAGGTGAGAGGTTAGTAGCATGAAGCGTGAGCTTCTGCTATGCCCTGAGCTTCTTGAAGGCTGACTGGGGCATAATAGAGACTTCTGAGCCGGAGTCAACGAGGAAAAGTGTGGGTTATTTACCTACCTCTGCCATCATCAACAGAGTGTATTTCGCTAGTTTCCCTGGTTGGAAGAGCAGGGCTGTATGCAATGAATACCAACTGAGCCAAACTTGCGATGTTATCGACAGAAGTCCTGGTTCTGTCCCAATGTAGTGCTGCTGTGCTGCTTGGATTGATTCCTGGACATAGAACGTGTTCTGCCCCTCTTTTGCTGTTGGTTTTGTACAATTGCCGTCAGCTGACTAACCTAGAGGGAGTAGAGTTGCGACTTGCTGAGCCAGAGGAATATTAGTTGCGGAAACAGGAGAGAAACAGGAGTCCGACGAGGTTGGTAAGATACACGGGGATGGGCGAGTTAAGCCCGTCACAGCACAGACAGAAGAGCTGGTGTTCATCAGCTCATCAGCAGCGATGCTAAGCTCTTCCAAGAAGGTTGTCTTTAATACCTTGAGCACGCGAGAGATGTGCGCGGGCAGAATATGAAGCCATGTAACCTTGAGCACATCTTCTGAGACTTTTGTGCCAACCAGGGTTTTCAATAAGCGCAACAGCTGGGATGGCTTTTTGTCACCCAACTCAAGCTTGTTAAAATGGTGGTCAAGTTGCTTCTTCTCAGAGTCAGCTAGCCTAAAAAGAAAAGATTTCTTAAGATCAGCGAACAGATTTGTCTCTGGATTATTTGACAGAATGTCGACTAAGTCTGAGATGACCGTGGCGTCCAAGGTTGCTACGACTAGATCATATTTATCTCTGGCGTTGTTTATTTTATATACGTCAAAGACTGACTCAACGAAAAAAATTCAAGCTTTGGATTCGAAGGCCCATAAAAAAGGTAGGTTCGATCTGGTTATTGTTTGAGCTATGGCGAGATCTGTCTCTGGTGTATCATGGCCAGTGAGATCCTTCTGCTACTTCTCAAAAACGTTCTCTTCTGATTCTTGAACATCTTTCTCAGCTCTTTGCTTGAGCTGCGCAGCGAGAGCATTTTGTTCCTTCCACGCGTACGGGGTCTCCACCAGTCTTTTTATGTGTTTCGTCTTCCTCTTCGCTGTCAGCCAGGGTGGAGGGTGATAGGCCTGCAATGACTTCAACAGTCGGTTTCAAAGCGGTGAAGCTAAGAGAAGAGGCAGCGGGCTATTGGCTTCAGTTGGACAGCTACTTGAAGCACGAAGGAAAAATTCTTCAACGGGCGGAAAATACGCACGCGAACGCGCCAAGAAGGCAGCTGAACTAGTGTAACAAGGAAGGAACGATAGGCGAATCTTTCTGCAGCAAAATGGTGAATGATGCAAGGGCAATTCCGTACACTGACTCCAGGCACTGAATTTGACGAAGCGCAACGGGCAGTGGGCAGGTACGAACGAAGCCGCCACACTGAAAAGTCTGTAATTGTAGATAGGGCTTCATGTTGACACTCACGCACTTTCTTTGACTCATCTCAAATTAAAAAAAAGTTCAGGTCACCACTATGAAATTCTCTATATTTATTTATTAGTTAACAAAGGTTTTGAAATGTGTGTAATACACATGTATAACCTATATATCTTTTATCTTTAAGTGCTGCCTATCACGATTTTTTGAATATTTATTATAAAAAAACTTTGGCTTACTAAAAATTATATTTTTTCATAGCCACTATGTTTATAGAATTTTATTGATCGATTTTCGAAATTAGCATACTCTTGTAACGCTACTTAGTGCTACTATCCGTTAAAAATCTTATGTTTTACACTTATAGATAAAAGCTACTTGAGTTATTTCTTGTAAATATTTAAACATTTATTGTCAGTTTTACAGTAAATAATATTTTCTATGTTTTACAACAGTATTTTTCCAAACATAAATATATTATGCATGAAACTTTCTGAAATCACTTGTATCAAAGAATTTTAAGTGTATAAATATTCTTCTTTGTTAAGTAGATGATATGTTTCACTAAATAGATCTATCTCAACCTAAACATAGCCAACACCTATTGCGCTACGAGCAGAGTTTCACAAGCCGCCAGCATTAGATATATGCTTGTACAAAGAAACGTTGATAATTTTGTATCCACTGAGTATCTGAAAACTATAAGCATATAAATTGTACGTTTATTTTTACCACGTCCCCTTCACAATTCTCCAAATACAGTAACAAAAACCGTGCAATCAGCATGTACTTGGCTCTATAGTAACAATACCATATCCAGTGCTATTTATCACAGAACTAGAATATGGGTAATCAAGCAACGCAAACAAAAAAATACTACGAGGTGTAATCAAAAAGTAAGGTGACTTTTCATTTTTATAAAAAAATATTTATTTATTCATCTAAAACTATGTTATCCCCTTCAAAATAATCTCCCTCAAATACAATGCACTTGTGCCAACGCTTCTTCCAGTCGTCAAAACACTTCTGAAATGCTATTTTGGGTATTGCTTTGAGCTCCTCCAGCGATGTAGCCTAAATCTCCTCAATCGTGGCAAATCTTCGTCCTTTCATGGGCTTTTTCAATTTTGGAAAGAGGAAAAAGTCGCTGGGGGTCAAGTCTGGTGAATATGGTGGCTGAGGCATAATGGAAGTACTATTTTTGGCCAAAAAACTACTAACTAATAACGACTTGTGCGCAGGTGCATTATCACGGTGTTCGCGGATACACGTCTCATACCCAAAACATCCGTCAAAATTGATTGGCATGAGCCAAACGATATGTCAAGATCATCAGCTACTTCTCTAATCGTGATTCAACGATCTTTTAGCAACATTTCTTTCACTTTCTGAATATTTTCGTCGGTGTTTGACGTGCTGGGTCGCCCAGAGCGAGGTTCATCATTAACATTTTCTCGGCCCTCTTGGAATAACTTATACCACTTATAAACATTTTTTTTGCTCATAGTTGACTCACCATATGCCACTGTCAACATTTCAAGAGTTTTTGAGTACTTAATACCATTTTTTGAACAAAAATTAATACAAACTCTTTGCTCCATTATTTAAAAAAAAAATAAATCGCTGAGTACGCAAACACGAGTCTAACCCTGAAGTCTCTCACATAAAAACAACACATGCTATATAGTCAAAACTATGAACAAATGATTGTGACTAGTGTACCAACATAATAATAAAAAAATTTTTAACTTAGAGTGTAAAGAGCGCGGGCAACTCAAAAAGTCACCTTACTTTTTGATCACACTTCGTAAAAATATTTTATAATTATTACTATACATTCCACGACCTTTATCTTTTCTTCAGGTATTCTACACTAGCGATTTATAATATAAATTAAATACATTGTTTATAATATGTGGCAAACAACTCCATTCAGATACTGAGTATAAAATAAGAAAAATTGTTAAAATCAATTTGACGAAAACGTTGAGAATACACTATCTATAGAAGTTGACAAAAAAAACTGGAGTATAATAAAAGTCTTATTTTAAGCAATATCATTAAATAATTTATTGTATTTTTTGGGAATGACGTGAAATGATTTAAGATTACTTTACACAGGAACTTACCAACTATCTCAATCGATATCCTATTTAGCAGAGTTACTGGAAAAAATGGTTTAATTACGCTAAGTTCTAATAACGAGCAACCGGATATGGTTCGATTTTAAGTAACATCAAGGCATATAAATCTTAAAACTTACAAATTTTACATACATTATGCTGCAAATGCGATCTGTCTAAGTAGTATTAAACATTACGGTTGCAGATACACCAACGATAAGACAAATTGGATGCTGTTCTCACGTAGCTTTAATCGTTTATTATTAAGTCATGCTAAATAACTCTAAAAGATCATTCAACCAGCTAAGACATTAACATAAATTTTGAAATTTAAAAGGATTTACCTAACAGTTAAAGAAAATAGTGAAAAAAAAGATCAGACGTAGTTCTAGCAGAAGTATTTTTTATAATCTCATTTTTTCATAATTTTTCAAACATTGCGTGGTGTAACAAGCGATAATTGCGATAATTTAAAGCAGAAAAAAATGGAATCATTTTTTAAGTAAAAATGTTACTAAAGCATCTTTGTTTCAAACTTTTAATTCTTACGTTAAAAAAAATGAGAAAAAGACGTTATGCTAACAAAGAGTCAGAAACCTCATTTTTACTTGAATGTGTTATCCAATAAAGTCTTAATAAACTCACATATTGAAAAAAACAGAAGTTTTAGATGATTTTACGTACTTTTTGAGGTAACGTTGACGTCAAATTGTCTAAAAAAAGGGCAAAATTGTCTAACAAAAAAGTTTAAAAANGCAGGAGTGCGGAGCGCAAATGAAAAAAAAGGTTTGTTCATGGTCGGAAGAAGATACAGCGAAATTCCAGCAGGCGGCAGAAGATTTGTGCGAAGAATGCATAGTAACGGAGAAGGATTCCGTACAGAAAATTTGGGATGGAATCAAGAGTATAGTAGACAGATCTGTTACAAAAAAGGAGATCAAGTACAAGGTATGGAGGTTAGGCGAAAGAAAGTGGTGGGATAGTGCATGTAGGAAGAGCAAAAGAAAAGTGAAGAGGGCGTATTATAAATGGAGAAAAAATTTGGTAGGAAAAGTAGTATATTTGAAAGAGAGAAGGGAATGGAGGAAGATGTGTGAAGATAAGGCAGCTAACCTTAAGGAGATGGAAGCAGCACAACTTAGGAGCATCAAGCACGAAAAAGATGTGTGGAAGTTCTTAGGCGCTGGTAAAAAGAAAAATTTTGTTGAGAATGACATTTCAATGGATGCATGGAAGGAACATTTTAGAGTTCTCATTGAGGGAAGCTGTGAGAGAATGGTGGGAGCAAGAAGGAAATTGGAGGCAGAGGATACTGAAAGTCTAATGGAGGAGGAGGTAATAATGGCGATTAATTCGTTAAAAAAAAGAAAGGCAGCTGGTTGCGATGATATTTCGAATGAAGTCTGGAAACACGGTGGACCAAAATTATCCAAAAGATTGATGTTTATGTTAAAGAAGATATGGGCGAGAGAAGGTTTGCCCGAAGATTGGAAGTTGGCGGTAGTGGTTCCACTTTACAAGAAAGGTGACGTCAACGAGGAAAAACATTATAGGGGGATCTCCTTGCTGCCGACCTCATATAAGGTGTACACAGAAGTATTAAGATGTAGACTGCTGAGGGAGGTGGAGGCGAAAGGAATTCTCCCGGAAGGGCAGGCCGGATTTCGTAAGGGGAGGTCTACTATGGATAACATTTATATCCTGAATCATGTGGTTCAAACGGCAAGGTCTAAGAAAGAAAAAGTTTTTGCAAGCTTCGTGGATCTAACGGCGGCTTTTGATACAGTTAATAGAGAGAGGCTATGGAAGGTGATGAAGGAGGAAGGCATAAGCAAAGGTTTAATTGAAAGAGTGAAAGAACTATATGAAGAAACGATGGTTACGGTAAAAGTGAACAATACGTACTCCGACAAATTTTGGAGTACGAAAGGTGTGAGGCAGGGGTGCGTGCTGAGCCCGATCCTGTTTTGCATTTATATAGCTGCTTTAGAAAAAGAATNTAAGTTACTTGAGAATAATAAATTTTATTTTCACAAACAAAAAATATTAAGAAAATTTCTAAATAGAATCAACAATTTGTTAGGAACTACATCCTAAATATGTGTTAAAATTTTACAGATTGTATTATAACTACTTAATAATTAAAAATAATGCGATAAACGTGCATATGCCACGGATGTAAAAGAACAGTGGTTATTCTTGAGTATCAAAATACATAACTTCAGTTTACCTTTCAAAACAATATTTTAAACATTATAGCAAATTTTTCGATTCTTAAGCAAAATTATTGCATCCACCATATTAATTTTTAAGATTCGGTTTGAAATTTCGTACTTAACAACTCTAAGATGATAGATGACGTAGCAGTTAGTATCTAGATAAAGAAACGGGGGGTATGTTAGTTGAAATTACATTTAAAATCGTAGAGATTCTACGATTTACCTTGATTCTACACGTAAAAAAATGTTCATCATACAAGTAGATACATGTATATACATGTATGATACCTTACATACATGCATACGTTTGTATGAGTAACGTTAAAGATATACTATGCTACGTATTATAGTTTTACTTTGATTATCACAACGCAGAGTCGAGACGTTGATATGTATAAACAGCCATATGTATATACATATACATATGGCTGAAGCCCGTAGCTCTAGAGGTAGCACTCAAATAGTCCATTGGTCTCGTACAGTACCCCCTCCACGGACTCATTGAGTTCAACACTGCCTTGAGATGTATGAGTAAAACGTTTTGAGATAGATGGCGCCCGGTTAGTTGAGCTGTATAAGTTCAGTATCTACTTGGAAGTTCCTATCCCGAGTAACATGTACTCTTTCAACACAAAATTTTTTTGCGTATAGCTGGGATGTACTTGAGACGATAGCTCTACCGTTTAAATAATTTCTACTAGGGTGGATAATTAAGTCCTTTCTAGAGAAATTTGTAAGGGGCTTGTATAAAAGACTCATATACTTGAGGAAAAAGAGAAAAATTAAGGAAAAAAAAAAAAAAAAAAAAATTATAGGAAGAGATTTATGTGTTAAAATACAATGGGTACACTTGGAATCCCAACACACTATTCTTTTAAGCGACACGAAGAGTCACATTAGACAGTTTTTTTATGTAATGTTGCAAAATAATTTTTCAATTTTTGGCCCATTGAAATATTTTTATTGATATCTTAGATCCAGAATTTTGAATCCCCAATTACTTTAGTAAGATTTATAATACATTTTCAGTAATTTATAAACTTTTGAGCAGTTATATTAGATCCAACATATTAGATTCCAAAATACTAATAATAAATTCATTCTGAACAATCTCTTAAATATAGCAGGTCATAATTTTTTAAATATAGTTACCTTAAACCGCTAAGAATATAGTCTGTTAATTTATTATCACAATTTCATATTTAGTTTTTCACAAATTCACTGTATGTTATACGTAGACTGGAAAAAAGGAGCACATTTGATTGTTAAAGAGAGCTATATACTAGTGGCGCTTTGCCCTTTACGCTCACAATTTCCCTATTTCAGGGATTCAAAATTGATTAAGAAAATAAAAAAGTTTCTGTTTTTTTTAACCATCTTTTAACTTCATCGAAAATTTTACTAAAAATAATGAGAGCAATAGGACCATCTACTACAAATAACAATAACAATAAGCAAATATGTATTATTATTGATTTAATCGGGACTTGGTTAATGGCCGCGCGAGTGAGTGGTTGCGTCCGAGAGAGGCTCTGTGGCAATCGATCTGTATCGTGTGTTTTTAAGCATTCTTTATTATTGTTAACGGTGTGATTTTGAGTGAGTTATAGGAATAGATCGGATCATGCAGGTAGTTTTTGTGGAAACCGTGCGCTTCGGTTAGTTTTAAGCGAAAAGGTGAAGGTGTGTGTTTTATAGGTTAGGGCGTGCGGCGCGGCAAGACGCGGCCTGCTTGTGTGCGTTTTAGACGAAGTATTGGAAGGGATTTTCTCCTATACGGAAGACAATATGTCAGGGAAGAGCGGTAAGAAAGTTGATAAGAAGACGATGGACATTAAGAAGAAGGGTGAGAAAAGCGAGAACAGTGCGAAAGAGAGAAGTGTGGCGGTGGAGGTGTGTGCGGGGGGGAAGGCGGTGGTGAAAGGTATAGGGGAAACGAAGCGAAACAAAGCAAGCGTGACTACGAACAGGCAGCCAGCTATAACGGATAGCTTTGCGAGAACGGTGAAATTCGACAAGAGAGAGAGAGTGTTGGAATGCGGGGGCTGTGAATTGTTGAGGAAGGTGTGTGAATTAAAAGAATGTTTGAATAAAGAACGGGAGGCGTTTAACAAAGTGAGAGATAGTATGATAGAAAGAATGGAGTTAGAGCTGAAAAATATAAGGCAGGAAAATGTTGTGTGTGAGAAAAACAAAGTTGAAATTAAGGCGATAGAAGTTGATTTGTCTGAAAGAATCGAGGAATTGGAGAATGGGTGGCAGGATTTCAGGGCTAAAGTCAAAGCTACGAAGGATAATTTTGAGAAAATGGTCGATAAAGCAGGTAGCATCGAGGAGGCTTGAGGGCGGAGGAGAGGGAAGGCAGTAAAACGAGTAGTAGTGTTGCTTCGGGACAATCGGGAGGGTCTATATCTAACGATGGGAAATCGCTGGCCAGTAGGAGCTGTTTCTCAGATTTTGAAGTAAGCGCGATGAAAAGATTAGTCAAATGGCAGGATGAGATGTCGAGACAAGCAAACTTAGTCTTTAGAGGCTTGTCTCTGCACGGTGAGTGGCGAGTGGGGATGAATGTGTTTTTAAAAGAAAAATTGTATGTCGATGTGGATGTAGAGCATGTGAGAAAGAGTGGAAGTGTGTTCGTAGTAAGGTTTAGCAAGAAGGAGGATAGGGATTTAGTTTGGCAAAATAAGCATAAGCTAAGGGGCTCGAAATTTTACATAGAGAATGATTTAAGCTATGAAGAGAGAAAGAGGCAGGAGTTGCTGGGGAAGTGGGTAAAGAGTAAAAAGGAGATAGGTTATCAAATAAAAAGTAGCATGGGTGGTTTTTGGCTAAATGACAAATGGTTTAAGTGGTTAGGTGAAGAAGCAGCAGAGAAAGTATGCGTGAGAATAGGGCGTGCGAGGAACGGCAACGGCGATAAAAGCGGTGAGCAGAAGACAAGGGGGAATGTGGAAGGGGAAGATGGTGCAGGGCGACAGCAGAAGAAGAAAAGTAACTTGACGCAACTGGAGTTTACCGAGAGTATGGAAGAGATTTTTCGGTAGGGCCCGGAAAAAGTGTGTTGGACGCTGTGCGGAAGAGGAAAGGTAATGCATGTAAGAACGTAATACGTTATAATAATTGTAAAAGTTCTAGAAATTTCATTTTTTGGAACTGCGCGGGAATTTTAAATAAAGATAGAGATTTTTGGAACTTCGTTGAGAAATATGATTTTATAAGCTTATGCGAAACATGGTTAGAAAATAAAAGTTGGTTAAATTTAGAAAGAAAACTGTCAAAAAACTTTATTTGGAAATCTATAGATGCGGTAAGAGAAAATAAAAAGGGTAGAGCGAAAGGCGGATTTTTGTTAGGTATTAGAAAAAATTGGTTAAAAAATGGAAATGGTTTGAATGTAACAGTTGAAAAAAATATTGTGATAAGTAGTTTTATAAATGATAATAAGGTTGTAAATGTATGGTCGGTGTACAATTCCGGTAATCTAAAGGAGGTGGTCGAATTTTTAGAGGCTTATGAATTTGTTGAGGGGGAGAAGGTAATTATTGGGGGGGATTTTAATATCAGAACGGGAGGGCTAGGTAGTTTTGTGGAAGGGGAGTCGGGTGAACTTAAAGGAAGGAAAAGCAAAGATGCAGGGATTGGAAATGAAGGTAGGCATTTGATAGAGGTAGTGGAAAATAAAGGGTTTTATATTTTAAACGGGTGGCATGAGGGAGATGAGGAAGGTGAGTTTACATACATAGGGCCGAGAGGAAGTACAGTAATTGATTACGTGATAGTTAATTGTTTTGCTTTGGACTGGGTTAATAAATTTGATATAAAGGGAAGGGTGGATGCGGATCACTTGCCCCTCTGCCTCGAAGTACACGATGCTGAAAGTAGAGCGGAGCAGGAGTGCGGAGCGCAAATGAAAAAAAAGGTTTGTTCATGGTCGGAAGAAGATACAGCGAAATTCCAGCAGGCGGCAGAAGATTTGTGCGAAGAATGCATAGTAACGGAGAAGGATTCCGTACAGAAAATTTGGGATGGAATCAAGAGTATAGTAGACAGATCTGTTACAAAAAAGGAGATCAAGTACAAGGTATGGAGGTTAGGCGAAAGAAAGTGGTGGGATAGTGCATGTAGGAAGAGGAAAAGAAAAGTGAAGAGGGCGTATTATAAATGGAGAAAAAATTTGGTAGGAAAAGTAGTATATTTGAAAGAGAGAAGGGAATGGAGGAAGATGTGTGAAGATAAGGCAGCTAACCTTAAGGAGATGGAAGCAGCACAACTTAGGAGCATCAAGCACGAAAAAGATGTGTGGAAGTTCTTAGGCGCTGGTAAAAAGAAAAATTTTGTTGAGAATGACATTTCAATGGATGCATGGAAGGAATATTTTAGAGTTCTCATTGAGGGTAGCTGTGAGAGAATGGTGGGAGCAAGAAGGAAATTGGAGGCAGAGGATACTGAAAGTCTAATGGAGGAGGAGGTAATAATGGCGATTAATTCGTTAAAAAAAAGGAAGGCAGCTGGTTGCGATGATATTTCGAATGAAGTCTGGAAACACGGTGGACCAAAATTATCCAAAAGATTGATGTTTATGTTAAAGAAGATATGGGCGGGAGAAGGTTTGCCAGAAGATTGGAAGTTGGCGGTAGTGGTCCCGCTTTACAAGAAAGGTGACGTCAACGAGGAAAAAAATTATAGGGGGATCTCCTTGCTGCCGACCTCATATAAGGTGTACACAGAAGTATTGAGGTGTAGACTGCTGAGGGAGGTGGAGGCGAAAGGAATTCTCCCGGAAGGGCAGGCCGGATTTCGTAAGGGGAGGTCTACTATGGATAACATTTATATCCTGAATCATGTGGTTCAAACGGCAAGGTCTAAGAAAGAAAAAGTTTTTGCAAGCTTCGTGGATCTAACTGCGGCTTTTGATACGGTTAATAGAGAGAGGCTATGGGAGGTGATGAAGGAGGAAGGCATAAGCAAAGGTTTAATTGAAAGAGTGAAAGAACTATATGAAGAAACGATGGTTACGGTAAAAGTGAACAATACGTACTCCGACAAATTTTGGAGTACGAAAGGTGTGAGGCAGGGGTGCGTGCTGAGCCCGATCCTGTTTTGCATTTATATAGCTGCTTTAGAAAAAGAATATAAAAATAGGAATGTAGGTGGGGTAGTTATTGGAGGAATAAGGGTATGGTCGTTAGCTTATGCGGACGATCTAGTCCTACTAGCATTAAACAGGGAGGCAATGTTAGATATGTTGGGGGTATTAAAGAGGTTTTTGGAAGGCAGAGATCTGATTCTAAGCGTAGTAAAGACAAAAATTCTAGTGTTTAATAAGGGCAGGAACAGTGGGAAAGAAAAATGGCTGTACAAGGGAGAGGAGATGGAGGAGGTTAAATCCGTTAAATATTTAGGTTTTATCTTTAATAGGGAAGCGAATTTTAAAGATCATATAGAGGAGCTTAAAAAAAAGGGGATTATTGCGGCGAAAAGAGTGTGGGGGCTGGGGGAAAGAAGGTGTAAAAATGATTTCAGGAGAAGGAAGATGTTGTTTAATTATTTGGTTAGAAGTGTTATGTCATATGGGGCGGAGATCTGGGGTTTTGAGGAAAAAAAGGAATTGGAGAAAATACAGCTGGATTATTTTAGATGGGTATTGAGGCTGGATTTTTGTACACCGAGATACATAGTCTATAGGGAAACCGGCATAGATAAACTATGTGATGCGTGGCGGGTGAGAGCGTTAAAATTTGAACGGAAAATACAAAGTCTAGAGGAGAATAGGTTATTGAAGGTGTGTAGAAGTGAGAAAGAGGAATGGAATGAGTGTGATTTATATAGTGCGGAAAGAAAAAAATTTTGTAACTACGTAGGTCTAAGCACAATGATTGTTAACCAAGGATTAAACTCTGATAGGGATATTATTGCGGAAATCAGTCAAAGGATGAAAGATATAGAAAGGCAGGTATTGGATAGTAAAATTAGGGAATCTAGATATAATACTAGATACGCGAGTATCATACCCAAAGAAGTACCAAAGTACCTGACTAGATGTAGAAAAGAAAGTGAGATTAGTATAATTGCGAAGATAAGGTGTGGTAATTTTGATGCGAGGAATAAATATTGGTTAAAAGCGGAAGACAGGTTATGTATGCTATGCAAAAGAGACTCAGGTACATTGTATCATATTATAAATAGGTGTGAGGTGTGTATGAATTGGTATGAAAACAGAGCGGAAATAAAAAGAATGATCAATAAATATGTTACTAGCGAGCTCGGAATAAATGAGGTAATTAAACTGTTCATAAGGTATGAGAAGGAATGTAAAAAAGGAGAGCGGACGGTATGATTTTGTTAGCGAGGATTGCGATGAAAATTAGCCACAGAGCTGGGTATGTGAGGTATGTTTGTATGATTTTATCTGGGACATGTGAGTATTTTATTGTAAGATGTGGAGGGAATGTGTGGGATCGGATAAGTTATTTATTTTCTTTGTAAACCAAGTCCTTTTTCTGGGCCAATAGGCTGATCAATAAATAAACATATATATATTATTGATGTAATCTCCATAGGTACTTATACAGTAAATATGTAGGTACAATAAACAGAAGAACGTAAACACCATAAGTTTTAGTATCTGTCTTAAAACGGCTTTTTTAAAGATTGTGCACAAGACTGATTAGCAACGGCTTCCACGATTGTTATTATTACATCATTATATAAATTTAATACTAACTTGATTTTGCTTTACATGGTAACACAAATCCTACTGAAGTTTTTTACAAGATTATCACTGATACGCACACTGGGCCTACTACGGAAAAAGTATAATTTTGCTACAATGCAAAGAGTGCGTATTAAGTGATAATCTTGTAAAAAAAATCTTGGTAGGATTTTTATTACCATGTTAAGTAAAACTTAGTAAATATTACATCTTTATGCACGTTCCATTGATATATAAATGATGGCAACAAAAAAAGTCAGCGCACCTGTCTATTTGCCTTATGGGCGGTGTGAAACATATAGATAAAGAAGATGTTCCGATTTTTTAAAAATCTATTAAGGTTAATATGAAATATGATGTTCCAAGGAACAATATTAATGAGAACATACAATTTCAGGAGACCTCAGGTGATAACAAAAAATAAAGGTATAGTTATAGTAAAATAGAGTAGGGTGAACTCTAACATACAAAAAAATCAAACTAACAAGAAATTTTTTTTTTTTCTTATTTTATGGCTGATATCATAAAACGGTAGAATAAGACGTTTTTAGAAAAGGGTGTGAGGGAGGTGTAGACATATCCACCAAAATAAGTATATAATAGAGAAGATTTGAACGTAATGTAATTCACTTTCTACCTAATAAACTACCTTTGTTCAGAAATTTTTCATTTATAATCAAGTTTATTGTTATTGAGATGGAAACTGATAAAATAAAAGAAACATAAATTGAAGTTATTGAACAGTGGAATTCAGGTGTAGACAAATATAAAAATAACAGGTATCTCAGCTAAATTTTAATTTTTTTCTAAAGGGGGTGGGAGATTGGCCTCGCTTAGTCCTATCATTGAGCAATCTTACAAAAAAATTTAACTTAATATAGAGGGTATGGGGGGCTGTGGTGGTACGTAATACATATTGACCCTGTGACAAACTATCTTTACAATACATTTCAAGTTTTTATGAGGAGGATGTGGGGTGGGCAAATAACCCCATTTGTATCATTCTATTTCATATTCTCACAAAAAACCTTTACTTTTTTGTTGGGGGAGGGGGCTGGCTGTGACGTGGCTATTGAAGAGGTACCTGAAATTCAAAGCAATGTATGCGAAATCCTTTGCGGGGTGTGGCGGTTTTTTTCAACACATTTTTTTGGGTGAAAATCACGAAGAAATTTAGAAAATTTTCCCTTATTCCGTGAAAAGGTGGGAGGTGTTGTGTTAGGCGTCAGATAACAGAATAATTGTAAAGTTTTTTGGGAATATTATAAATTTATAAGTGTGGGAAGGGGGTGACCACTTAATTCGCGAGGGGGCTGTAGAAAGTAGTATGGGCATGGGGGTTCACTCATTTTTTGTCGGGTTAAATTCACAGAAAAATATAGAGAATTTTCCCTTGTTTTTTAGGGGAGGCTGTAGGGAGACTATGGGGTGGAGGGGGATGTGTGGACAGACCCAACAAAATAACTATACAGTATAAGAAGATATACATGTATAAAATTATGTTTCTTAGACGTAAATAATATAAAAAATGTTTCTTTGTAAATAACAAGGATGATTATTATTATTTTTTACATACGATAACTTACTTAATCTAGTTGTCAATCCTACCTGTAAATAACAAAAAAATAACATTCAATGTTATTATTCACGTTATATCTCTTTAAATTACTTTAAAAAATAATTCTCGCTTAAATTCTTTGTATTCAGTATAGCTTAATCACTCTTACTGTTTAATACGTATTTGCCACATATGATAGGTTTTGAGTGTCTTAAAGTTAATGGTTATCATAAAGATTTAGCTCACCGATTTAATAACGCTCGTGGTTTGAACAAACTAAGGATATTTTCCTTACATCACATGCATAAATTAGTAAGAGACTATAAGTAGTTACGTTGAAGATGGTCTAAGCTTCAAGATATGGAACAACGATGATTCTGATTTTTTATAGTTTGTGTTGATCTTATACATAGGGTTTGATGTCTTTTCTAATATTTTATACGGTCCACTCATTATTGGGTTGTTTTTTTCGATTAAGTCAGTTGCCGTTTCAATGCATATTCAAATACCAACATTAAAGTTATATTATTTCCTTTCTTTTCGTATAATATCTCGTTATAATTATGGTATTTCATACTATTGTTAAAAACTATTTTTATATCATCCTCTAATCTATGGATACTTCTGTTATTTATTGTTAGTTCCTTGGATAATATTGATGTATTTTTATCGTTTACTAAATATTTTAGGCTGAATATCAAGACTGTGTGTTTAGTTTATATATATA
>NW_019379524.1:79060-95584 GCF_000648655.2 Copidosoma floridanum | reverse complement strand
TCTTTTTGCTCAAAGCCTCTAACAACCAGTTTCGCTTTAAATTTATTTTCACTGTTCTTAGTGTAAACCCACTTAACATTAAAAAATTTTTTTATTTTCAGGCATTTTTACTAATTTATAAGTGTTGTTTTTCTTTATATATTTTAATTCATTTAACATCGCCTCCTGCCAATTAATACTTTCACTGCTATTTATTGCCTCACTACAATTTTAAGGAGTATTAGCGCTTGCAAAGTTTACATAGATGAATGTGCTATAGGTCTCTGACTTATACCAATTTGGTTCTTTACGATTTCTGTTAGATTTCCTGCGAGTTATTACTTTTTCTTTTTTCTTTTTCTTCCTCATTTTCAACAGTATTTTCTTCTTTATTTTCACCTTCAAAAATTGAATCAAATTCGCTATCATTATTACTTTCTATTTCACTATCCGTACTTGACTCATTATCACTAAACCCTACTAATTTTACATTTCTATCTATAAATTCTACATGTCTAGCTAATATAACTTTTCCATTAACTAAAATTCGATATCCAACATTCTCATAACCTACTAATACACCTCCATCTGCCTTTTTGTTCCATTTACTACTTCTTTTAGCTTCCGAAATTCTTACATAAGCTTTGCTTCCATAAACTTTTAAATTTTTAATGTTTGGTTTCTCTTTTAGCAAAATCTTATAAGGAGTCGTTTCGTATAGTATTGGCCAATATTCTGTTTTTTAAATAAGCAATCAAGCAATCGTGCATGTCGCTACAGTTCAAAATTATTATTATATATATATATATATCTTTCTCTCTCTTGATTTTCACCCCTCGAACGGTGGACTGAGTAGTCAGAGTCCAGCTCTGCTATTTGGTCTTCCACAAGCGCGGTTTGAAATTCAGCTTCGGACATCTAGCGCTGGTTCGCCGCGTGTACAATTGTTTTTCAAAAATTAAATGAAAGTAAGTGTTTAAAATTTATCAAATCTTTCTAACGTAATTTCTTCGTTTCTTTCCGGCGCGGGCCTAGCATTTAACGTGCACACCATTACTCGTGACAGTATTAGTACCCTTTGAACCTCGGAAATAAATGATCGATTGTTCTTTACATGAAATCTAGAAATAACACCATTACTTGAGGCGGTATTGGTGAATTATAGACCAGTCACGAATTAAACCACAATTGGCCCCTTTACGTAACCTCTAGAACAACACCTTTACTTGTGGCGATACTGGTAATTTCTAGATCACGAACAGGACATCTTCAATAAGCCGCTGCGGGTAATATTGACAACTCTTAGAAGTACTGCGAGTGAATGCATCGGGATACCGAACAGCAACCACTTTAAGCCATTGCAACTTGATTCCCTTCACTCGAAAATGTTCGTATCCCCCTTTTCAAAAACTCTACCACGTAATTGAACTATCATCGAGCCCCGTGTCTTACCTACAAGCCTAGTGTGAGTCCCGAATAATTAAGTTTGTTGAAATTTGTTGAGGTAAGTGGTTAAAATAAATAGAGTGTAGTCATTATATTATTAATAAGTATATTATACTATACTTCATGTGTACAAAAATGGCAAGTCACCTGCGACTATACGCGACTTATACGCATGACGGTTCGAGCAAAACAAACTCGAAGGACCTCTCTTACAAACTGGTACATAACTACTCAATCAAGCCATCGTGCATGTCACTACAGTTCAAAATTATTATATTCTCAACACGCCTCCTTAATAAATTTGAACTGTTAATTTGACTATAATATTTTCAAATTTTCTCTAAATTTCGTTAACTTAATTTTACTCAAAGACTTCGTAAATACATCGGCTTCGTTATCATCAGAATTTATTTTTACTATATCAATTTTGTTTTCTTTAAAATTTTCATTTACAAAGTGGTAGTGAGTTTCGATATATTTAGAATACTTTGTGTAGTTGCTATATTTTGCAATAATTATTGCTCCTGTGTTGTCTTCATAAATTTTTACAGGTTTTACAATATTTATATTAAAGACTTTTAATAATTCAATTGCCCATAACACTTCACTCACAGCTTCAGACACTGCTACATATTCAGCTGCTGTTGATGATTTTGTGACGCTTTTCTGTTTTTTGGATTTACAAAAAATAACAATATCAAATAACTTAATTACATGACCAGTATTTAATTTTCTATCCATTACATCACCAGCCCAGTCTGCATCCACATAAGCCTTCAAAATATAAACCTTTAAATTTCTTTTATATGTTAATTTTTTACTTTTAGTTAAATATAAATACTTAAGTATTCTCAAAGCGTATTTAAATAATATTTGATCCAAGCAATTCTGGAAACTACTTAAGTAGTTTACCGTAAAACTTGTATCTGGTCTCGTTCTAGAGCTAATATACAGAAGTGCTCCAATCAAATTTCTGTAATCTTTATATTCAGACGCAGAATTTGTTGGTTCACATTTCAAATTTTGTTCCATTGGAGTTTCATACAATTTTGAGTTTATTAAATTGTATTTGTTCGCTAATGACTCAATATAACTTTCCTGATTTAATTGCATTATACCTTTAGTTTAATCATAGTTTATATTGATACCTAAATATATCTTTACTGTGCTCATATCTTTCATATAAAATTTTTTTTTTTAATAATGCTTCTACTTTATTGATTTCATTTTGATTTTTGCTGCATATAAGTAAATTATCCACAAAAATCATTACATATAATGAATTGTTTTTATCATGTTTCATGTACAAGCAATAGTTGTTTTGAATACGTTTGAATCCCAACTTCTTCAAATGTTTATCCAAACATTAATACTATACTCGTCAACTTTTTTGTAAACCATACAAAGCTTTTTCAGTTTCCACACTTTACCCGAATCATCATCAAAACCTTTGAGTTGTTTAACAAAATTTTTTGATTTTAAATGACCATTTAGAAAAGCTTATTCAAAGTCCATTTGTTTTATCACATAATTCTGCAAACATACATGTCATAATATTCTTAAAGTCTATGTTTTTGCTACAGAAGAGTATAAGTCCACTATCATTTTTTTTTTGCTTAAAGCCACTAACAATAATTCTTGCTTTAGATTTATTTTCACTTTGTTTAGTCGTTCATAATTATTTTCTTTTTGAGGTGTTTTTACTAATTCATAAGTGTTATTTTTTTTTATACATTTGAATTCATTTGATATTGACTCCTGCCAATAAATACTTTCACTGCTATTTATTGCCTTACTAAAATTTTAAGAAGTATAAGCGCTCACAAAGTTTACAGAGATGAATATGCTATAAGTCTCTGATTTATACCTATTTGGTTCTTTACGATTTCTGTTAGATTTTCTACGAGTTATCACCTTTTCTTTTTCTTCCTCCTTTTTAACGGTATTTTCTTCTTTATTTTCACCTTCAAAAATTGAATCAAATTCGCTATCATTATTACTTTCTATTTCACTATCCGTACTTGACTCATTATCACTAAACCCTACTAATTTTACATTTCTATCTATAAATTCTACATGTCTAGCTAATATAACTTTTCCATTAACTAAAATTCGATATCCAACATTCTCATAACCTACTAATACACCTCCATCTGCCTTTTTGTTCCATTTACTACTTCTTTTAGCTTCCGAAATTCTTACATAAGCTTTGCTTCCATAAACTTTTAAATTTTTAATGTTTGGTTTCTCTTTTAGCAAAATCTTATAAGGAGTCGTTTCGTATAGTATTGGCCAATATTCTGTTTTTTAAATAAGCAATCAAGCAATCGTGCATGTCGCTACAGTTCAAAATTATTATATTCTCAACACGCCTCCTTAATAAATTTGAACTGTTAATTTGACTATAATATTTTCAAATTTTCTCTAAATTTCGTTAACTTAATTTTACTCAAAGACTTCGTAAATACATCGGCTTCGTTATCATCAGAATTTATTTTTACTATATCAATTTTGTTTTCTTTAAAATTTTCATTTACAAAGTGGTAGTGAGTTTCGATATATTTAGAATACTTTGTGTAGTTGCTATATTTTGCAATAATTATTGCTCCTGTGTTGTCTTCATAAATTTTTACAGGTTTTACAATATTTATATTAAAGACTTTTAATAATTCAATTGCCCATAACACTTCACTCACAGCTTCAGACACTGCTACATATTCAGCTGCTGTTGATGATTTTGTGACGCTTTTCTGTTTTTTGGATTTACAAAAAATAACAATATCAAATAACTTAATTACATGACCAGTATTTAATTTTCTATCCATTACATCACCAGCCCAGTCTGCATCCACATAAGCCTTCAAAATATAAACCTTTAAATTTCTTTTATATGTTAATTTTTTACTTTTAGTTAAATATAAATACTTAAGTATTCTCAAAGCGTATTTAAATAATATTTGATCCAAGCAATTCTGGAAACTACTTAAGTAGTTTACCGTAAAACTTGTATCTGGTCTCGTTCTAGAGCTAATATACAGAAGTGCTCCAATCAAATTTCTGTAATCTTTATATTCAGACGCAGAATTTGTTGGTTCACATTTCAAATTTTGTTCCATTGGAGTTTCATACAATTTTGAGTTTATTAAATTGTATTTGTTCGCTAATGACTCAATATAACTTTCCTGATTTAATTGCATTATACCTTTAGTTTAATCATAGTTTATATTGATACCTAAATATATCTTTACTGTGCTCATATCTTTCATATAAAATTTTTTTTTTTAATAATGCTTCTACTTTATTGATTTCATTTTGATTTTTGCTGCATATAAGTAAATTATCCACAAAAATCATTACATATAATGAATTGTTTTTATCATGTTTCATGTACAAGCAATAGTTGTTTTGAATACGTTTGAATCCCAACTTCTTCAAATGTTTATCCAAACATTAATACTATACTCGTCAACTTTTTTGTAAACCATACAAAGCTTTTTCAGTTTCCACACTTTACCCGAATCATCATCAAAACCTTTGAGTTGTTTAACAAAATTTTTTGATTTTAAATGACCATTTAGAAAAGCTTATTCAAAGTCCATTTGTTTTATCACATAATTCTGCAAACATACATGTCATAATATTCTTAAAGTCTATGTTTTTGCTACAGAAGAGTATAAGTCCACTATCATTTTTTTTTTGCTTAAAGCCACTAACAATAATTCTTGCTTTAGATTTATTTTCACTTTGTTTAGTCGTTCATAATTATTTTCTTTTTGAGGTGTTTTTACTAATTCATAAGTGTTATTTTTTTTTATACATTTGAATTCATTTGATATTGACTCCTGCCAATAAATACTTTCACTGCTATTTATTGCCTTACTAAAATTTTAAGAAGTATAAGCGCTCACAAAGTTTACAGAGATGAATATGCTATAAGTCTCTGATTTATACCTATTTGGTTCTTTACGATTTCTGTTAGATTTTCTACGAGTTATCACCTTTTCTTTTTCTTCCTCCTTTTTAACGGTATTTTCTTCTTTATTTTCACCTTCAAAAATTGAATCAAATTCGCTATCATTATTACTTTCTATTTCACTATCCGTACTTGACTCATTATCACTAAACCCTACTAATTTTACATTTCTATCTATAAATTCTACATGTCTAGCTAATATAACTTTTCCATTAACTAAAATTCGATATCCAACATTCTCATAACCTACTAATACACCTCCATCTGCCTTTTTGTTCCATTTACTACTTCTTTTAGCTTCCGAAATTCTTACATAAGCTTTGCTTCCATAAACTTTTAAATTTTTAATGTTTGGTTTCTCTTTTAGCAAAATCTTATAAGGAGTCGTTTCGTATAGTATTGGCCAATATTCTGTTTTTTAAATAAGCAATCAAGCAATCGTGCATGTCGCTACAGTTCAAAATTATTATATTCTCAACAAAATTAAAATGGATAGTTCTATATTAAGTAAAAATTAATAAAACAAAGCCATTGAGGACTATACTTATGTTTACTGACGTCATACTCGAGTAACTTTACAGGTCAGCTCAGTTTTTTCTGCTTCGAGACACAGAACAAAGGTTATGTTACCAGATTTGATGTCGTCCTTACTTCGTAAACATAGATGTTGGTAATATTTTTCGCTTCTGTACTGTACACCAAGTGTTACTAAAATTCTCATAGTTTTTACGCCACTTATGATAACTATTCAGTAATCTTAAGTTATTTGTGGCTGACAATGTATTGAGCCCCAAATCATTCTGCAAGTCTACGCTATTTTGGCATCAGATGGCGCCAATACACTTACACACAGCAAATAGCCAACGTTTACACTCCTCTCCTCGTAAGCACACATTCAGTATACTTTTTCCAGTAACCCAATACCCTTTCCACGGATCTCCAAAATGTGTGCCTATATGAAAATTTCCACACAAATCCACTCCTCTCCTTTTAGGCGCCTACCCCTATTATGCTAGTCAAATAAAACAAAAATGTGCACCTGGTTTGGTCACTTGACCGCAATGGGGCACTCAAACCAGTGAAAAAGTGGACACACTCCATAGCATTGTAGTCAGCAATCTCCTTACTAATCTCTGATACTGCCATACCAACTGAGAAACTTTTTCGCATGATTTTAATATCTGCAGAAATTTGTGGTAAGACTATTTTTGAATCATTTCAGAAATTTTTATTGAAGATTTAAAAAAAAGTAAGGAAAATAATGCTTTATTACACTTAGTAACTTTTTTAACAAGTAAATAATTTAGAAACAAATTTCAAGGATTAATTTGTTAAACTGAATAGTGGTCAAAGAAAATTTTTAATAAAATTATTGATAGCGATATAAAATTATATTTTATTGATGGTCCAGAAGGTTCTGGAAAAACATGTTTGTACAAAACCTTAATTTTTTATTTTCGTTAAGGTGATTCTTTCATGATTCCCGAGTCATAGGTACAACTATTATGTTAATACTTATTACTACTGCTTAAATTTCAAACAAATATTTGTAAATATTGTTTATTGAGTCAAATTAAGGACTGATTAAAAATTTGAGGTTATGATATCTGATATGAGAGTTCATAGGAATAATTGTGGAAAATTTGATCTTAACCTCAAAATACCAGCAGTACATGCTTGCCTGTGCAATAAACGTAGGGAACGAAAATGTAGGCCTGTGTTTTTTTAAATATCTTTTATTTAAGTCCGTGAACATATGTATTTCCAAGTGGCAGAATGTGTAGAATTGCGTAAGCTTTATTGTGTCAGTTTTCTACTTTAGTATGTTCAGTAAATAAGTAACTAGGCTACAAGTTTCAGTAAAGGAATGCTTAGTTGCCATCAGAGCACATGCTTAGAATTTACTTTTCATTTATCATTTTCTTGCGTTTATATTCGTCAGCCTACTCTAAAATTTTGAGGGGTGGTGCATTAAAACTTAATAAATGATTCCTTAAGGTTTTATATTATTCTGTTTATAATTATTTCATGAACAAATCACCTTAAAGAAGGAAAAGGTTTAATTTATGGCTTGGACGGGAATTACTTCAGTTTTATTACCTAAAGAGATGACAAGTCATAGAACATTTCGATTACCATTAGATTTAAACAACAATGGAAGTTCTTTTTTAGAATACGAAACTGATGAAAAAAATAACGAAAAGTAAATGTAAATAATTGGGACGAAGCTTCAATGATTCCTAAAAAAGCTTTAGAAACAGTGGATAAAACTTTAAAAGACTTGCGTCATAATAATATTCTTTTCGGTGCAAAATTATTTATTTTAAGAGGCAATTTTAAACGAATACTTCTAGCGACAAGGCATAAATGTAAAAGTTTTATAATTAGTAAAACTATAACGTATTTTATGAGAACACTTCAAAATTAGGAAATTGAAAAATAATATTCAGTGGGCAGACTAACAATTTTATGTATTGTTAATTGACTATGGAAACAGAACTATAAAGTCTTTCGAAATTCCGCAAAGATGGAGAACTGATAACGTTTGTAAATGAATTAACAGGAATGGTGTATAAATAGCTGCCTAAACAGTAATTCCAACAACTCACAACGAACTTCTGTGTATTTTATATGAGAAAGCTTACATTTAATGAAAGGGAAAGAACACACTTATTACAGCATAGATTATGCTAAACAGAAAGGTAGTGATCGCACTAATGAACATATAAACATAAATTTTCCTATAGAAACTTTATATAATATACATGAATTATTACCGTCCCATGATTTAAATTTAAGAGTAGATGCTATTATTACGTTGATAAAAAATTTGAGCATATTCGATGGCTTTTGCAATGGCAAAAGACTAGGTATAAAAAAATTATTTACATATAATTTAGAAGCAGAAATAACAACTGGTGAAAAATCCAGTAATAACTTATCTTTACCGTTAATTATTTACAGATAACAGTGTCCATTAGTTCTAACTTTCTCCATGACAATCAACAAATCGCAAGGTGAAAGTTTTAATAAATTAAGACTTCACTATAACAGACTTTTGGTTTCTCATGGTCATCGATACGTATTGGTACCAAGATGAAGAAATCCTGAAAATACAGTTCTACAAAATGATTCTGAGAATCAAGCAAACGTTGAAAACATTGTATGAAAATTAATTTTTGATGACGTTAACAATTTTATTATTTCTTTGTTAAATTTAATTTCTTATAATTTTTTCTTCTATTCTAAGAAATTCAGTTTTTGAAATATATGAAATGCATCGTAAAAATTAGACTTTTTACAAGTAAAATCACCAAAAAATTACTTATTAACTAAGACACTGTATTTTCAAATTCTTACAGTAGAAAAAAAATAGAAATACCCACATTACAAAATGTTTCATTTATACTAGAACCTTCACTTTTATTTTAAGAATTTTGAGTTTTAGTTGAAAATTAATTTTACAAAATCAAAGAACAGGAGAGCATTTCATTTTGTACTTCAAATTTTGTCATTAAAAAAATTGTTGTTTACTTCAAACGCAAATTTTATATTAACAAAAATTTCGTACTAATTTATTGCCTGTGCCCAATACCGTTTTGCTGCAATGTAATTATAATATTAAACATTGATTAATAAATGTAGGGATGTATGCATTTATACGGATATGTATACTTTTCTTTCACAAAAACGCATTTATAATAAAGTTTCTATCTCTGAATACTTCAATTTTAAGTGTACGTTGTATTTAAAACGTAATAAAATAATGTTATACGAAGCTATATGTGGTATGTACATTTTAAGTTTATAAAGATAATAGCAACATCATTAAGAAAAGTAGAACAAACTGAGTAACACTTGTTAGAACTCGATTATATAACTAACAAGTCCATAAATTAGTAGTGATTTAGATATTAAATTTTTAAATTTTAAGTCATTTTTAGGGGGTTGGTGCGCAACGCACGTAGGGGGGCAAAAGCCCACTAGTATATAGGTGTGTGTATGTGTATCTTATGTTGTACAGTTATAAGATCAAATTCGATCGCTACCCCCCCCCCCCACCCCCTGGAAACCTAAAAAAACTCTAAATTTCCACCTCTAATTAACCCAATAATAAATATAGTACTAAAACAAAAACTTCCTACCGCCCCTCACCCTCTTCAAGCCCACCTTACATTTTCAGTGTTCTTCCGTCTGGCCCCCACTCTGATACCATTTATAGTACTTGTTAAAAGCAAATTATTAATAAAATTAGAATAAAAGTTGCAATTTACAATAAAAGTTCTATTTTTTTACAGCTTAACTTTTTTATTATAATTGATTATTATTCATATGTTGAATAAAAAATTTGTAATTGCGTAATTGTAAACGATTCTTTCTATTTTTTCATGAATACATGTGTGTAAGCGAAGAATGTTATTGATAAATTATTTATCTATGCCTGAAATATTTAAAAATCAATTAACATTTTTAACAGCACATACGAAAAATGTATACGCGCGCGCGCGTGTGCGTGTTTAAATGTGTGTGTATCATAAATTGTTTCGTCAATAATATGAGGGACAAAAATTTTTTTACTACGTACTTTATTACACACGTTTTTTTCACGTTATTACGAACAAATACATAATAAATTCATGTATTTAATATGCAAACTACGAATGCCAAGATGGCCATGAACATTTTTTGTATTAAAATTCTGTTAAAAATAATAAAAGCAGTCGTAAATGATTTTGTTTGCTCATGTGTCAGTTATTTTTATGTATTTTTTCTCGGAATTTAAACGCAAGGAACACTGCTCTTCATGAGCGCTTGTGTTGCAATTTCCAGTTATATCAATTTGTTGAATAATGAATCATTCGGTAGAAGTTTTCGTTTAATTTATAACTTAGGAATAATATTAAATAACTAAGGGTTATTTAATTACTCTTAAATAATTTTTAAATTTATCAATAATATATTATTGATAAATTATTGATATGTAATATTTATATTCATACAAATATTGTATAACAATACAATAGTTGTATAGTCAATCTAAACAATGATGAAATGTTGATAAACATGTACCCCGTTATTTATATTACGTGCAACCAATAAGCTGGAACACGTGGAAAAGTTTCAGAATAGCACTGACTTCAATAAAACTTTTTGTAATATACTGATAAGATTCTAAGAAACATTCAGCTAACTCAACCTCGTCATAGGGGCAAAAGGCCCCAGCAGGGGGTATGTGTACCCCAAAAACTGCCCCAACCACGGAGGGGACTATACAAGTTTTTGAAAACATCTATTTTTGCCCCAAATTGGCATCTAGTATGTATTTGTGGTCGCTGATTACAAATCTGATGTCAGGTTACACGAGTCATGCAACTTTCTCCGTGAATTATGCCATTTTTAGCCGATATTTCAGTTAATATGACACGAAAATGGCATGTGGAGTATTTATCATACAAACGATGCTCCAAGGGGTTTTTTGATCGCTGATTACGAATTTGATGTCAGATCACACGAATTATTCTACGCGCTCCAGAAATTGTGCCATTTTTTGGCGAAATTTCAACTGCTGTGGCACAAAAATGGCATAGGGAAAATTGGCAAAGGGAGTATAATATTTTCAGCGTAAATTTAAAATATTTTCGGGAATATAAATAATGGCAATTTAAAATTCGTGATTGATGCTTTAAATTAGTTTTTTTGATACAAAAACCTTTTCGTTTCAAAGAAAAATTGGGATATTGAGATATTTTTATTAATAGTCCGAATCATTCTCAAGAGTTTCAGGATTCACCTGCTCTTTGTCATCACTATCTTATAGGCTTACATTTAATTTTTCTACCTTGTCGTCTTCTGTTGCAGCCGAAATCCTATTACCACAGTTGCTTCCTTGGCAATACTTGCATTTTTGCGTGCAGTGCAATCCAGCTTTTCTACAGTCGCAGTTACTCTCACAAGTTTATATGTTTATTTATATGGGTCATTGTAAAAAAACTTAGGCTATTGAAGACTCATTTTGACCCCACACGAAAATAGTCTTATCATCACTTTTTTCGATCTATCCTGATTTGCAAGTTAAAAACCAAGAAAAAAAAGGAGTGGCACCTCCTGTATACGTAAGCATCTCTGAATATGTAAAAATTTCAGATTTTTTATGGTTACGGTAATAACGCATTTTTTCAGAATCAAGATAATTTTGACGTTTTCCAGAATTTTCTTCAAGTTTAGTAAGCTACTTTTTTATTCTGTCTCTATTTTTGGCTGATTTTAAATTTTTTTCTGTAAAACTTTTTTTTAATTTTTCCATTAGTTGAATGTTTAACTTTTTTTCACTTTGCTTTTATTTCCTCATTAACTTCGAAATTTTTCAATTTTACGGAACTTTAACTTTGATTAACAGTAAAATTCATTTTTTTGGGTTATGGTCATGACAAATCGTCTTAAAAAATGGATTCTACTCTAAATAAATATTAAAATATTTTCCTCGCATTTATAACTTTTACATATTATCTAATTCGATTTTTTACCACTTAAAATATGCATATGCACATACTCCTTGACGAAAAGATACAGCCGGTGACGGTAATGACCAATTTCATTATTGTTTCAGGCACACAAAAAAAAAGAGTGTTGCAAAAAAGAGTTTTTCAATTGGTCAACGGCCTTGCCAGTTTATAAATATAGTCAATACAAATAAAGGTAGATAAGGTCAGTGGCAACTCCACTGAAGTCGAAAAAGCGATTGTACTGCAAGAATTTGTGTGAAAAGTTTGAAATTAACAAAATAGAGGGACACAGTTCGAGAGACAATATGTACCACGGAAAATTTTTTAAGAATTTTTCCCCAATCGGTTAGGTAAATGTTTGACTTGACTTCAAGATATTTCGGTATAAAAAATTTAAAAAATCGAAATTTTCTCTTCATGAAGGCACAAAATGTGGAATTCTTACCGCAGGCAGGTTACGGTAATAATATTTTAACACTATATTCTTTGTTCAAGCTTGCAAATCTTATCTGATTTGAGATTGTGCGTATGAATACAAGAAAAACATAATTACTTTTAATAAAATTTTCGTATATAAACTTTATTTTAACAATCTAACTGTTTGTAAAGAGCAAGGACATAAAAAGTACAAGTTTTTTTTCAATGACCCATATGGGCAGAATCACGTCAACTGTCCCAGCGCCGCGGTGGACGGCCCGCGCGGGCGTCAAACACGACGTTTTCAACTCGTCGTTTCGGTGTCAAAACTTTGATAAAAAAATTATCTAAAAACATATTCTTAAGTATTTTTTCCTCAGCTTTTCAGTGGTGGCATCAGATTTTCGAAAATTTGCTCCCATAACCTCGGAAAATGCACTTGTTTGAAAAACACGTTTTATCTCCATGATCTTCAACTTTTGGAATTTTTTTGATAGTCTAGATCGAATTGTAAACGATTCTTTCTATTTTTTCATGAATACATGTGTGTAAGCGAAGAATGTTATTGATAAATTATTTATCTATGCCTGAAATATTTAAAAATCAATTAACATTTTTAACAGCACATACGAAAAATGTATACGCGCGCGCGCGTGTGCGTGTTTAAATGTGTGTGTATCATAAATTGTTTCGTCAATAATATGAGGGACAAAAATTTTTTTACTACGTACTTTATTACACACGTTTTTTTCANCTTCCTATATTACATAGCTTTTTTTTTATATATTAGAGTGCTCTACGTCCGGCTCCTATTTAATGAGGGCACTACTAGGGGCACTTAGTACTTGGGAGAAGTAAGGGAAAAGGGATGGGAGGCCTTTCATTACTGGGAGGGGGGTAGGGAGAAATTAGGCAATTTTGCTGCCAGAAGGTCACCAAAACCCTCTTCGAGGAGCATTGCGTGGTAAAAAAGCACATGTCAAAAATCACAGAGGTACTTGCCCGATAAAGCCGCACTGGCCGGGAATCAAACCACGGTCTTCCGCGTGCCAATCCACGACCTAGCCGACTGAGCCATCACGCACTCTTATGATATAGTTTTTCATACAGTATTTTTGTGGGGCTATCCACAGCCCTCCTTCTCGCCCCCCCCCCCACCCCCACTAATATTAAGCCCCCCTCATGACAAGGAAAAACTGTATTTATTTCAATGGAAAATAAACCCAATATAGCACCTTTGTGTCATGATTTAACCCCCTCGGCCCCGTCTCACATTTTCTACTTCCCATCCTCAGCCACCCCTTGACCCCTTCTCAAAACAAGGGAAACTGGTATTTATTTCAATGGAAAATTAAACCAATAAAATTTTTGATTGCCCCTCCTCAGCCCTCCTCACCGCCCCACAATTTGTTTTGTGCCTGCTTGCCCCCCCCCTCATTCTCTTTTTACACTTTTTTAAGCCCCCCTCGCAAAATTGCTTTTATTTTAATGTAAAATTAACCCAATAAAATTTTTGATCACCCCTACTCATCCCCCTTCACTGCCACTTAATTTGTTTTGACGCCTGCTCACCCCCTGCATTTTTTTTCACACTTTTTTACCATCCCCTTGGCTCCCTCTCATAAGGAGTCAAAATATTCTTTATTTGCATGTGAGATTTATTAAATACAATTTTGGTCTATGGTTCATCGAAGCATTAATGAAATTTGTTATTTTTTAATCTATTTTTTTTACACCGCCCATGAGGCAAATATTTTATATATTTTTTTCACACCACTCATGAGACAAATAGACAGGCGTGATCTTTTTTGTTGTTATTATGTACATGTGTGTACGACATGATTTCCGTAAGTGTAACTATAAAATTTTATATTATGGTGAAACAATAACAACAGTGGAAATCATCGCCAATCAGTCTTTTTGTGGAACCATGGAAATGTGCCCTACATGAAAAATAACATTCATAATATAATATATAAATCGAAAGTATTACATAAAAAACATTTTAACATGAAAAAGGTAGCAATTTGTAAGCATAAGCAAATTGCTGGTAGAATATAATAAAACTAAAAAATTTTTAGAAAATACAAGACTTTTAAAAAAAACTTTGTCATCACTATCTTATAGGCTTACATTTAATTTTTCTACCTTGTCGTCTTCTGTTGCAGCCGAAATCCTATTACCACAGTTGCTTCCTTGGCAATACTTGCATTTTTGCGTGCAGTGCAATCCAGCTTTTCTACAGTCGCNCATTATATTACATGCCGCTTTATTTTCCCATGTATACAATAATAACAATAATGTATTTATCAAAAGTAAAAATGCATAAATAATGTAATACAAATTACATATATATAGAGCACTTTTCTATAGTTACCTAAGAAGCAAATCAGCCCTATGAACCACAGACGGACAAAGCTGCAGAGAATCAAAACAAACAATGACGAAGTCAATCTATCTTTAATGGAAAAAATTCATTCCAGACAATATTTTTTATTACATTTTCATTTTCATTTCACGAAAATGCCATCCTTAGTTTTGCATCTTGATAAGGTAACGAATAATTGACCATGTGAGACTAATGGTTTTTTAAAGTATAGTCCTCCCATATCAAAAGTTTGACCTTGTGATTTATTCATATTCATTGCAAAAGCTAAAACTAAGGGAAATTGCTTTTTGTATAAAATGAATGGTAATAAAGATGTATTGTCAGTATTTAAAGTAATTTTTGGTATAAAAACTCTTTGGCCAATTTTTTCACCAGTTATTATTTTTACCTCAACATTGAATTTTAACAACTTCGTTATTTTCAACCTTGTGCTATTACATAAACCATCTGATATACTCAAATTTCTTATTAACATAACGATTGCTTAATTATTAAATTAAGTTCATGTGGTGGTAGACCTTCACGAATATTATTTGGTATTTCCATCGGAAAATTGATATAGATATAATCGTCAGATTAGTCAACTCTTTTAAATGTCGCTTTATCTATACTGTAATATGTCTTTCTTTCACCTTTCATCTAATATTAAAATTTTATTGTTTGAAGAAAGTGTGTACTTGTCATGTGAAGTAAGTATTACACTTTTCATTGAAAAGCTATTTATTGATTTAAATATTCTTCACCATATATATTTTGTTCTCCATTTTTCAGGAATCTTAAACGTTTTAATTTTTTCTTCACCAAAATTAAGTAAAAATTTTAAAAAACTATTGTCTATTCAGCGCATATTTATACTTAATTTTTAAACTTTAAAAAACGACCAAATAAATGAGCGTTTGATTGTTTCTGTAATTATTATTGTAATGTTAATATACATTTCCATATATATATATATATATATATCCTATATTATATAGTTGATTTTAGGGGATTTAGCCCCTAACCCCTCCATCCACCTTAAATTACCTTGTTAACTTTTTGTTTTCTTGCTGTTTTAATAATTCATTACATCTCTCTACATCTTCCTTCACCCCCCCTCCATCGCCCATGCATCCCACACCCATCTCCCTCCACCCCCCACTCATCTTCACAGTTCAAGCACCTCTTGGAAGTTTAAGAGTATCATTGCATTTTGTTGGTTTGTTGATTTAATTGCGTCATTCAATTCAAGCATATTACACGATACATTTTTAAGAAGAATTTACATTGTATAATAGAATATGAGATATATTTTTAAGAAGTCTTAAAACTGTATGACAGTAAAATTTTTTAGAATAATATCCTGTTATAATAAATAAATAAAAAATTTTAAAACTATTTGTGTACCAAAATGATAATTTATTTCAGAAAAGTTGTACATTATATATTTATAAACTGTGAATTTTTATATGTCTTTTTAAATTTTTTAATCTTGAAAATCCTTTTCCACATTTTGTAAAAATTTGTTTCATTTTACATTTACTGTGAATTTTCATATGTCTATTTAAATGTGTTGATCTTTTGAGTTTTGTATAACAATGGATGCATGTGAATCTTTTTTCTAAATTATGTTCCTTTTGATGCTTAACGAAATTTTGTTTTAAAGTAAGTACAATTTTACAAAAATCACAAACGTATAACAATTTTCGATGTGTCTTTTTATGATCTAATAATTTTTCAGGGTTCGAAAATTTTGTTTTGTATACATTGCAGGTGAATAAATCTTTCAAACTGAAACATAATTTTTTATTACAAGTATTTGAATAATTGTTTGAGAT
>NW_019379524.1:67848-78318 GCF_000648655.2 Copidosoma floridanum | reverse complement strand
AGTACACGGAGAGGGAATTTACGGGTTTATCGCATGGAGGGTATCTGGCTGTTAGCGCATGCAGCTCCCCATGCGTCTAAAACGCGAAGCTGATGCGCTGGATGCCAGCCAGTGCTTGTGTTAAGGCCCGTAGAGTGTTACATGCTATCAACACATGTGAGTACACGGCTGCGAACCAAGAAAAGCCGTAGCCGAAACTCATCGACTATGTCCGAGCTGAAAACGCAAGGAGCATGATGGGTTTAACGCATCATGCTCCTTGCGTTTTGGGTATCAGCTGATAGTTGGCGGCGTTGGCACGAGGCGCGAGCGCCTATATATATATGCTATATATGTATATATACATATAAATATGTATACATTTAACGCTGTTTCTGTTCTTTTAAGTATTACATATGAGAATGTGTTACAAGTATGAACTTTAAACGCTATGCAAGTTTTAGAAAGGAAAAAAAAAATTTTAATCAATGTAACAAAATAAAAAATTGTATAATACAGGAAGTTTTTACTTTCTTTTTTTCTCGCTTGTTTCTGCTGCATGTAATGAAGGAAAAATAAATTAATCGACTATTATTTTGTGCATAGCATTAAAAATTTATTTGTCGTTATCCAAATAAATACTATAAATGCGCATACATTGATACATGAATGAATCTTATTGAATCTTATAAGACTCACAAATCATAACGAATCGAGATAAACTGGTTAGAAATACCACAACATTGAAAATTTTGTGCGAATGCATCATCTTTATATACTAACGTACCAAATTAAATGATTTGCTATGAGATGCATAAACTGTTACACCGTTTGTCACTCGTACACAATGCATATCTCGAAATTGCTGCACTTAGTATATTGGAAAGGCTATGAGAATCATATATACATAACGTGTATACATATACGTATATAGCAGACTCTTGCGCCAACCATCAGCTGATACCCAAAACGCAAGAGCCACCATGCGTTAAACCCATCATGCTCCTTGCGTTTTCAGCTCGGACATAGTCGATGAGTTTCGGCTACGGCTTTTCTTGGTTCGCAGCCGTGTACTCACATGTGTTGATAGCATGTAACACTCTACGGGCCTTAACACAAGCACTGGCTGGCATCCAGCGCATCAGCTTCGCGTTTTAGACGCATGGGGAGCTGCATGCGCTAACAGCCAGATACCTTCCATGCGATAAACCCGTAAATTCCCTCTCCGTGTAAGAACAAAACCATAGTCTTTTGAAATTCCTCGGGGATAGAAAACTGATAACATTTGTAACCAAATGAATGGGGATGATAGAAGTAGCTGATTAAAAAGAGTGTCTTTTGACACCTGAGAACAAACACTCGTATATTTTAAATAATCAAATTTTGAGTTCTATTAAAGGGACAGTGCATACTTATTAGATAATAGATTTTGCATAGTATAAAGGTAGTTATTGCACTGAAGATAACATAAGCAAATTTTCCAAAATTAACTCTTTCAATAAAAAAATACACGACATTGTTATGTTGATAAAAAACTTGAGTAAATTTGACGGTTTGTGCAATGACACTAGACTACGTATAAGAAAAATATTAAAATGTAATTTAAAGGCAAAAATAATAACTTGTCAAAAATGTAGTAAATGAGATTTCAAACCCAGAATCACTTTCAATACCAGTAAAAATATTTTTTCCGTTAATTATACACAGAAAACAGTTTCTATAAGTTCTATCTTTTTCCATGAAAATCAATAAATTACAAGGTCCAAGTTTCGACAAATTAGGATTTGCTACGAAAGACCTTTGTTTTCTCTAGGAAAATTGTGCGTATTGGTATCAAGATGTAAAAATCCTAAAAATATATTTATACAAAATGATTCAGAGAATCAATCAAACATTGAAAATATTGTATGGCAAGAGATTTTTTAACGTTAACAAATTAATTATTTTTTTGTCAAAGTTTATTCTTTGTAATTATTTCTTTTTTCTGTAAAAATTTTAGTTTTGAAAGAAATCTAAATTAATTGTAGAAAATTAGACTTTTAACAAGTAAAAACAAAAAAAAATTACTTATTTATCATGACACTGTATTTTTAGGTTTTTACTTAAAAAAAATAGAAATACTCACACTACAAAACTTTTTATGTACATTACAACTTTGACTCCGTTTTATGTACATTACAAATGTCTCCCTAGCACTTTGAATTTATTGAACAGCAAGAAAGTATAGTCTTGTAGTGAATTTTTTATACTCTATTGAATAAACTATTTCTTTCGACCTCTGAAATGGAGGAAAATGAAAAAAATGTCAAAAAACGTAGGTAACATCATGCAAGTGGAAATAGATGTAGAAAGCCCGTTGAAACAGATAGTTGCGCCATCACACACCTTATCTGCTTACATTATGTACTATACCTACATCTCTTAAAAAAGGTGTACTTACATATAAAACTATGCTTTGAAGAAAACAACAAATAAAATTTAAGGAACAAAACGTATTGCAATCAACAAAGTCTCATACCGGTATATAATTAAAAATAACTATACGTGATTGCTAAAATGATTTGAGTGTTCTTTTAACCTACAGAATACACTTTATTCTATAACTTCTGTCAAAACAAAGTAAATACGTAATAAAATTTTTTGATTCATACTTTAAAAGTAAAATAAATTTCGAGGGTAATTTTAGAGTGTTTCCAGCCATCGTAACTCGTACGTATAGATAACAATTAATTTTTTTTTCAATTCAACATTGCATAGTTAATGAATTATTTTGGATATAATTGATAAAAATAAAACACTACGTAGCTGTAGATGGCGCAACTGTTGTTAAAATACCGAAATACTGCAATTTACGTGATTTTCGGCAATACCTCTGTCTATCTTTATTTTTTATTTTGGCTATACCATAAAACTACCATAACCGGATTTGTGGGAGCATATTCCTAGCACACTAAGCTGACATCATAAATTTTTTGAGGCTGAAAGCTTGGATCGCATGCCCTCTTTTTCAATTTTCAAAGTTTAGTTTTCGATTTTAAGGTTATGAAATTTACTTTTGGGCCTTTAAACCATTTTTTTCTGAAAATTCAGGGATTTTTAGATTTTTGTATATACTGCATATTTTTACTAAAAATGATCTTTTGAGAGGAATATCGAGCTCAAAGTTACACTAAATCTTAACAAACGCCGAAAATTGAAAGTTTAGGGGTCCATAGCTTGCTGTGGTGACTTCTAAAAAATCTAAGAAAATTCATCGGCATTTGTAACGTTGTTTGGAATATATTCCTTAAGTTTCAGAAACATCTATTTTTTTGCGCACGATTTAACAGAGAATCACCCGTATATATATGTGTATATCTTAAAAAACGCCGAAAATTGAAAGTTTAGGGGTCCATAGCTTGTTGTGGTGACTTCTAAAAAATCTAAAAAAATTCATCGGCATTTGTAACGTTGTTTGGAATATATTTCTTAAGTTATAGAAAGATCTATTTTTTTGCGCATGATTTGACAGAGAATCACCNCAATGCATGTTTATCGAACTATCAGCAAAAATGTCACGATTCACGGAGCGTTCCATTATTGGTGTAATCTGACAACAGATTCGTAATTAGCGACCACAAATTTCTACTAGATGCCAATTTGGGGCAAAAATAGGCGTTTTAGAAAAATTAAATAGTCCCCTTCGCGGTTGTGGCAGTTTTTGGGGTACATATGGCCCCCGCTACACTCAGAGAGCTATTCACAACAGAGACGAGTGATGCGCAGTACGCATACAGCAGAGTACTCGAAACCACGTAAGATGGCGTGACGCCAGCTTTTGTACCGTTTCTGCCCCTCTCGTGTGCTGTGATACAGTCTTCCAACGTATAGAGTAGCTATCCTACCGTATAGCAGTGGAGGCATGTTTTTTCAACGGTTCTGTCACTGCTATACGCCGTGACAAGTTATAACTGGGCAGCAAGGTGCTTTGTACTATGTATATCGCACGTATTTCTTTTGTATTCGTTGCATTGTGATATACTTTTATATAATTGAACATTACGTTGACACACTGTAAGTCTTTTCTCGTGTTATTGAAGTAGTAAAAATTCTCAACCGATATTTATGGTGTAAGGATGTTTAAAGTTTTTTTAGATGCGTTTTCAAGAGTCAGCTTTTCAATGTGTATGTAAGATAATGGTTACAAGAACCCCATTAAGAGGTTAGATTAAGAAAAAAGAAAACGAAAACTGAGCCATCGACGATTTTGTAAAAAACATTCTGATAAGCTGGAATTTATCAGAACTGATTGATTACTTTAGTAGTAAGTACAATTTAAGTTAACATAGTTGCATGTTACTTGGAGGTTATTTATTATTACTTGATTTCGTTGTCGAATAACTTACAGCTAAGTATCTTTTAAGTCATTATTACACTTCGTTAACGTTTTCCGATGCCATGGTGGAATTGCTAAAGAACAGTTTTTGGATAGTAAGGACGAGTTCCATGAAAATGACTTAAAGCTATTACGTTAAAAAAAATCTGTAAATATAGTACTTATTACGTATTTACACAATCATTTGCTTTCGCTAGACGCATCTTAAAAAATGTATTTAAATTTTAGCTAAACATATAGATGGGGACAAATTCTGTGTGCTATCAGAAGAAGATATTGATAAACTGTTTGTTTTTTCATGCAAAGAAAAATTCACTTTTAAGAGCTGTTACTCTTTATTTAAAAAATCTTTGGCTACTACTACCACTCCCTTCCAGAATAATGCTGAATACTTTTCAGCATCACAAGAAGTACCTATTTGCGTACCTAATAACTCTGATGGTACCTGCTTCGATACAATTGGACTTAAATCTAACTGTCAATCGGTAGTAACAAGGTCTTTAGACAATTCACTTTGCATTGTGAATGATAAAGAAAATTCTGCAGTCAGTGAGATAGATATTCAAAATCCTTTGATCGCTAGTGTAAGTAGAAAAAGACGAGCAGTAGATGATTGTTCAAATAGCGTTATTTCTGACAAAATTAATAAAACGTTAACTTCTGCAACCCCAGTTGAGAAAAGTGACAGCTTTGTATTGGGCGAGTAAACAAATTTTGATGAATATTATACACCAAGTAATAATTTCATCAAACATAAACTTAATATTTGTAATAGTTCTGATTTAGCAGAAGTTATAAGAATTATGATAAAATGTAACTGAAACAACTAACTTCTGTAATAAATAATATATTCTTTTAGTACAAAAAAAAATTTCCATCATTCTTACATAATATGCACATAAAATAAGTTTTCTTATAATCTTCACAGGATCATAACGATTTGAGTCCTCTAATCAACGAACACAAAAAATTCTGTGAAACTTTCAAGTCAACATCTGGGTTCATTCTTTTTTGTGGTAAACTGGATAATTTATTATGTTGTCACGTGATCCTAGACAAGGCGTATTATTTTAAAAAACCTATAGAGGCGCTTGATTTTATGTATAAATCATTTTACGATTTAAAGTTAGATTATCCTCTATTGTGCCAACACATTTGGTCATTCATTCAAAAATATGTGTACGACATGGAAAGTAGTAGAAAACTCGTTGCCCAGCAACAAATCATTAAATTGCGCAGTGAACTAAAAAAATTTGAGGTTTAAATATTAGTATCACTTAGAAAAATCGTATACCTAATATAAAAATAGATCATATATATAAATATAATGTACATAGAAATTATCTCATGAAAGAATTTCTATTATTTTATTAACGACTATTTAAGTGCCCGAAAGCGATAAAAAGTCATATATTGTTTTCATTAATGGATATATTATTTTTACATATCTACAATATGGATATTCAAAAAGAAATCCTGAAATTAACATGCACGTTTATATATAAATACCATGAATTCAACGTTCTCAACAGAAATGTTGGGTCAACATCAGTAGCTGACGGTAAGGTAGGGCAAGTAAACAAGGCAGTAAAATTTAAATTAGATGGGAAATGAAAATCAATGCATGTTTATCGAACTATCAGCAAAAATGTCACGATTCACGGAGCGTTCCATTATTGGTGTAATCTGACAACAGATTCGTAATTAGCGACCACAAATTTCTACTAGATGCCAATTTGGGGCAAAAATAGGCGTTTTAGAAAAATTAAATAGTCCCCTTCGCGGTTGTGGCAGTTTTTGGGGTACATATGGCCCCCGCTACACTCAGAGAGCTATTCACAACAGAGACGAGTGATGCGCAGTACGCATACAGCAGAGTACTCGAAACCACGTAAGATGGCGTGACGCCAGCTTTTGTACCGTTTCTGCCCCTCTCGTGTGCTGTGATACAGTCTTCCAACGTATAGAGTAGCTATCCTACCGTATAGCAGTGGAGGCATGTTTTTTCAACGGTTCTGTCACTGCTATACGCCGTGACAAGTTATAACTGGGCAGCAAGGTGCTTTGTACTATGTATATCGCACGTATTTCTTTTGTATTCGTTGCATTGTGATATACTTTTATATAATTGAACATTACGTTGACACACTGTAAGTCTTTTCTCGTGTTATTGAAGTAGTAAAAATTCTCAACCGATATTTATGGTGTAAGGATGTTTAAAGTTTTTTTAGATGCGTTTTCAAGAGTCAGCTTTTCAATGTGTATGTAAGATAATGGTTACAAGAACCCCATTAAGAGGTTAGATTAAGAAAAAAGAAAACGAAAACTGAGCCATCGACGATTTTGTAAAAAACATTCTGATAAGCTGGAATTTATCAGAACTGATTGATTACTTTAGTAGTAAGTACAATTTAAGTTAACATAGTTGCATGTTACTTGGAGGTTATTTATTATTACTTGATTTCGTTGTCGAATAACTGACAGCTTAGTATCTTTTACGTCATTATTACAGTTCGTTAGCATTTTCCGATACCATAGTGAAATTGCTAAAGCACAGTTTTTGGATAATAATGAATAGTTCCATAAAATTGACTTAACGCTATTACTTAAAAAAAATCTGTAATCAGAGTACTCATTACGATTTATATAATAATTCGCTTTCGCTAGACGTATCTTAAAAAATGTATTTAAATTTTAGCTAAACATATAGATGGGGACAAATTCTGTGTGCTATCAGAAGAAGATATTGATAAACTGTTTGTTTTTTCATGCAAAGAAAAATTCACTTTTAAGAGCTGTTACTCTTTATTTAAAAAATCTTTGGCTACTACTACCACTCCCTTCCAGAATAATGCTGAATACTTTTCAGCATCACAAGAAGTACCTATTTGCGTACCTAATAACTCTGATGGTACCTGCTTCGATACAATTGGACTTAAATCTAACTGTCAATCGGTAGTAACAAGGTCTTTAGACAATTCACTTTGCATTGTGAATGATAAAGAAAATTCTGCAGTCAGTGAGATAGATATTCAAAATCCTTTGATCGCTAGTGTAAGTAGAAAAAGACGAGCAGTAGATGATTGTTCAAATAGCGTTATTTCTGACAAAATTAATAAAACGTTAACTTCTGCAACCCCAGTTGAGAAAAGTGACAGCTTTGTATTGGGCGAGTAAACAAATTTTGATGAATATTATACACCAAGTAATAATTTCATCAAACATAAACTTAATATTTGTAATAGTTCTGATTTAGCAGAAGTTATAAGAATTATGATAAAATGTAACTGAAATAACTAGATTCTATGATAAATAATATATATTTTTAGTACAAAAAAAAAAGAACTGCATCAATTACTTAGTGACAGTGAGAACATGATAGGAAATTTGATGCTCATTAGTTACGGAAAAAATAAAGACATCGGACCTTTCCGGAAGCATTTATGCTACATAGTTATTAACAACGAAATGCTAAAATGTAAAAAATCAAATAACCAGTTTAAGTAAGATTTTTTTTTATTGTAATTGTTACATCAGACCCAATTTTTCTTTTTATTTAAAATCAACTTGTCAATGCTATTAAATGCTAGATTTTTGTTTTTGTGCGTAATCATGTAATATTACAAATATTTATGCGGATACTTTTTTAAAATTTAATTAAATGTTATGATGAACACTGTTACTTATTTAGCTTTGCTTTATATATTAGTACTGTGCATGGTAATCTCATTCTCTACTCCAATTATTTATTAATTACATTACACATTTCTTTCATATCATAACGGCAGCTAGATTCAAAATCTTAGCAGAATCAGTTACCGAATTATTTGAAGTGGAAGAAGCTCATCTATATTATACCCCATACGTCACATTTGCTAGTCCTGTAGATGATAAACAGAAAATAAAAGTGAATGCTCACGGTCTTTTCTACAACGAATACATTAAATTTCGAGAATTATTATGTACAGCTGAAAACGTTCAACTGAGTAGAGCGCCATGCAATTCCAAAAATACAGCGACTTCCAGTTCGATAATACCATCTGAAATGAATTTGGATTTGCTATGTGATGAAAAATATACATGTAGCGAAGGAAATATTTTGGCACTATGGGACTCATCTTATATTCACAGAAGCTTAATTATGCAAGATGTTCACGGAGTTCAATACATTCAACATTTTTAAATCTTGAGAAGTGATCTAGCTCCAAAGCTGGTAAGATGCGTTCATTTATATTCATCAAAAATTAATTTTGTATCTTAACAACAAAATATATGGTGATTTTCCCCTTCCCAATTAAAGTACAAATATTTTTAAAATATGCATTGAAAATCAGTAATTTATTAAGCAGGTTATAACTCCTAACAAATCGTTTTTATGTTAATATTATTTCAGATATCGTCTGATTTTAATAAAATTTTTGAAATACTTGCTGATAAAGACGAATGTACTTATACTTCTGAGGTCGAAAAAAAGTTTAACAACATTTGTGCTAACTTGATTAAACTTGTTGAAACGAAAGTTGCAGAATCGCAAAAAAAATTAGCAACTACTACTGTCAGTGATGGGCAGTTAAATGTTATTCCAGATTATTTTAACCACAATGATGTAATAAAACAAAACGCAAAAATAAGTACAAATGGTCAGTATTCGCATCACTTATACTTATTATAAGACATAGAAATAATTAATTTCAAAATTTTAGTACTTTTACACGGTTTAACAATTTTATTCAATTATTGCAGAGCATAAACAAGCTTTAGCATTACAGCTACTACCAAGTCTTATTAAATATACCTTCAGATCAAGGCTAGTGAAGTCCACGAAACTCAATGTCTTGAATTCATTTGTGCGGCATTTTGCGGTAATACAAAAATTTTTAGTTTTAGTACGAAAAAACATTTCCATTATTCTTACATTATATGCACATAAAATAAGTTTTCTTATAATCTTCACAGGATCATAACGGTTTGAGTCCTCTAATCAACGAACACAAAAAATTCTGTGAAACTTTCAAGTCCACATCTGGGTTCATTGTTTTTTGTGGTAAACTGGATAATTTATTATGTTGTCACGTGATCCTAGACAAGGCGTATGATTTTAAAAACCTATGGAGGCGCTTGATTTTATGTATTAATCATTTTACGTTTTAAAGTTAGATTATCCTCTATTATGCCAACACATTTGGTCATTCATTCAAAAATATGTGTACGACATGGAAAGTAGTAGAAAACTCGTTGGCCAGCAACAAATCATTAAATTGCGCAGTGAACTAAAAAAATTTGAGGTTTGAATATTAGTATCACTTAGAAAAATCGTATATCTAATACAAGAAAGGATCATATATATAAATATAATGTACATAGAAAATATCTCATTAAAAAATTTCTATTATTTTATTAACGACTATTTAAGTGCCCGAAAGCAATAAAAAGTCATATATTGTTTTCATTGATACACATATTATTTTTACATATCTACAATATGGATATTCAAAAAGAAATCCTGAAATTAACATGCACGTTGTACCAAAATTTAAATTTTTCACGAAGCGATGTTCAGTTTATTATTAATGATTTTAGTGATTTTATTACAAATATTTATAACCCAGTAATATTAAAAAATCTATGTAAAACTTTGAATGAGGGAATCAGTACAGAAGCACTTTCAGAAATTAAAAAAGTTTTCGCCCAAGTTTCTGATCCATTTAATGATTTTTCAACGGAGAACAAACGACTAAGCATGTATAGCAAGCTAAAATTATACGTTGAGCCACAAATTTTAAATATTGATAACATACCATATCCACAACGAAAAGGTAATAAGGTTTCCCTTAAAGAAAAGGCTGTGTCCGTTTTAAATATCCCTCTGCGTAACTCTTTGAAAAATCTATTGGAGATGAAGAGCCTAATGGAAGCGACGGTAAACTATTTAAATTTTTTAAAAGTACAGAAAGATGTAATTTTGAATTTTGTACAAGGTGAATTATGGGAGGATCTTTTGAAAAATTTTAAACATGCTAGGCCACAAGATACAGTTTTTCCCTTAGTAATTTTTTATGATGATGTAGAAACAGGCAATGCTCTTGGATCCCACAGTGGTATAAATCAGGTAGAAC
>NW_019379524.1:35119-56167 GCF_000648655.2 Copidosoma floridanum | reverse complement strand
ATAATGTATTGAAATCAAAATTCTGTGTATATAAATAATAAGCATTTAGTTACACGATTCAATTAAATAAGATTCATAGATAACATTGAAGCCAGAGCGAGAGCAAGTCAGTTATATATATACATAGCATGTAAGTACTCGGTTGCAGAGTCAAAAGACTCTCGAAAAAGAAAAACTCGTGTCGTCGCTTGCTTTGGCTGTGCACTCAGATATATACAGCTAAATAGCCGACATTTCCACTCCTCTCCTCGTAGGCGCACATTCGGTATACCCCTTCCACGCGTCTCCAAAATGTGCGCCTATATGGACATTTCCACGTGAATCCACTCTTCTCATACCCCTACCGTGCTGCTCAAATAAAAAAAAAAATGTGCGCCTGGTTCGGCCGCTTGGCCGCGGCGGGGCGCTCGAACTACTGTAAGAATGTGGGTACACTCCGTAGCATGGCAGTCAGCAATCTCCCTACTAATCTCTGGTTAAACTGGAGATCGTGCCATCGCACCGGTCGCTTCATCGCGTCGGTCGAACCCCCAAGCATGCTAATAGATGTTTCACATCAAAAATAAAATTTGAACTTGCTGTAAAAAGAAAGAAGATTTATTCAAAATTATGATAGTGCACAAAAAAGGCAACAGAGGCAAATCGAAAAGAAAAATTATCTCTGTCTCACACACACAGGCTATCTGCAAAAAATAGCAAATTTTCTTAAAAAGTTTTTTTGCTCATATGTTTGCTTTTATTACTCCTGGAAATATTTTACGATCACAAACGATATTTTTGTGATGGAATTTCTTGTAAATGAGAAATTTAAAAAAATCTGTAGTATAATGATATTTTAATTGCAAAAAAATAGAAAATATTATTTCGATACAAAATTATTTACATTTCATAAAACAAAATCCACTGAATGAATTGTGGTATCATGTTAAGAATTAATAGTTTTCAACTAAATTTATAAGGACAATTTTCCAGATTTGAGAAATATCGCATATTTTTTTGTAAATTAATTATTTTCAGTGAATCTTTCAGGTATGGTTATAAATATACGGTATAATACATCGTAACTTCGGCTTTTACGAACAAGTTGCAATCAGTCTAATGTATATTTTTCAACACACGTTTTTTTCCTTGACTATTTTAGCATGAAAAAACTATTTTGCAATATAAACAAATGCCAGTACTTTAAAGATTTATTTAAAAATATTTTTTTCATACAAGCAGCATTTTATTTGTCGTAAAGAACACACAATTAAGAAAAGAATTGTGGCATGTTTTGAATGCAAGTTACAAGAAAACGACGTTTTTTGCAATCACAGTTATTGACAGTTCGAATTTTTTTTCAGTTCCCAAGATTTGACCTACATCGAAAACCAAAGCCAGTATTAAATAATGGATGATGAGTGATAAAAACCGATGAGAAATAATAAAATTTAGGTCTGAGACTAAGAACCGAATTAGGTAAATATTATTATGAGTGATTACTAGTTATTCATTTCTATTTTAATCATAAGCAACTTATCGTTAAATACTAACAAAAATAAAAACTGATAACAACTATTTAAGTTTACAATTGACTAAAACTCATAGTTTATGATACATTTATTGAGCTATTAATAAAAATTTCTTCAATTTATTTGCTATCCACCTAATTCAGGTGGCTACGCCAAGTGAGAGAAATCAACCCTTACTACCAAGTAAGATTACTGCAGAGTCTTAAGGGAAAACTTCAGAGGAATATAAAAAAAAAAAAAAAACAAAGGGGAGAGTTCATTGACCAAGTCAATCAGACTACATATCAACGCCTCTTACGCAGACTAATGGAGCTCAGACTCTCTTGTTTGAATTAACATGGGAAAATCTAAGCTCCGTTAATCTTCGTACACTTGTGTGCAGCTGGAGAAATACAAGTATAGCATGCATTTGTCCGTTTGTCGAAACATGGTGTTCAACACTGAGAGAAAAATACAATAAAAATTACTGTATTGGAATGGTAATCTGGTGTCATTCTGCCGTCTAGAGACTTTTTACTTTGGCCAACCTTATTTTTACTCCGGACAGTAATTTCTATTGTACAAGCAGTAAAAATTACTGTTCTAACCATTAAAAATTATTGTTCCAATAGGAAAAAGTCTCTAGACGACCAAATAGTAGCAGATTGCCATTCCAGTACAGTAATTTTTATTATATTTTTCCCTCAGTGAATAAATGTAAATATTAATGGCAGATTGAGTTAACTTGTGCATATTTACATTATACTATCCATGAGGGACGCACGACACAGGTCAAAGTTTAGTTCGACTAATCTGACAACTAACTTGAGCACATTCTGTAAAGTCTCAGATTAAATTCAATATAATCGAACTTTCTATTCGATACTAATCGCTATGTTTCTTTTATATAATAAATTTCGATATGACTACTAGTTTTCCTCAAGCTTTACACAAGTGCAAGCACCCCCCCCCCACACACACGCACGCACACACACACACACACACACCTTTCCGGACAAACCGATTAACTTCATTTTTGTGATTTTCGAGTACTTTTTGACAGCGCAGAAATTGCGCGTTTCCTGCTGTGCCTAACGTTAGGTATTAAGGTTACACCTTATAAATTTACATGGGTGATCAAAAAATACAATCGACGTCCTTGCTACGAGTCAATTTTAGGGTTATTCCACCGAGAACATGGAACTTGTTTGTTTATTCATATTTATGAATATTCAACTAAAGAACGTATATAACCACGAGAATATATGCCATGCCTTGTGACTAATTAATTTTTATCGGGTAGTAGATTTGTATCACTCCAACAGTTGTACGTCGTAGAGTTCTACTGACAATTCTATGATTCCCACGTAAAGAAATACAATTCATTTTTTCTCGTCAACAATGACAATGAAAATTTTAATCAGGTAAGTTTTCGTCAGAAACAAGGCTTGGACTGCGATTGCAGGGATTTTAACTAATCTGGAGCACCAATCACCAAAGTACATTCACTTTAGGTGATTAATTTTGATATCTGCGAGAGAAATAGGCTTTTCCATGACATGGTTCTGATATAAACGCTATATTTTACACGCCTATATTAAAAATTTTATATATATGTGGCTATTGCGCTATTGGAGTCCAATAACCCATTACCCTTACATTGATACATTGCAGTCACAATTTGACGTCTTACTACTCCTTTCTTTTATCTTAGGGTAGCCTAAGTGTGACGCGAGCCTTATATACGTACTGTACACTGAGAAAGGTGGTATCAAAAAAATATTATAACTATACTAAAAATTACTATATTATTCAAAAAAGCTAAGACAAGCTAATAAAGCTATATAACATAATATTTTATTGAAATCGTTATAAAATGTCCCCCATTCTAAAGTGGAATTTTCTCTGTGACATAGTAAAATTTCTCATTCAACTGCATTGATATTCAGTGTAGTAAAAATTGCTATGTTCGAAAGTTATTTTTTACGATGTATATAGATACACAAGCCTATTGAGTTTGAAATTTAAGGTTATACTAATAAAATCATGACGAGAAACATATTTTTTGATTTATAAGGGTTAAAAATTTAAACAAGCAGACAATTAGTTTTGAATCGATTAATTACCCGTTGTTAACACCTTGATCTGCAGGAAACCCTTTGATTTTTAAATTTATTGTGTGTATCATAAACTGTACACGTTTCCACATGTACTTTATCGATACTTGAGTAGACACAATGTATTATGGTCTAGTAGTTGCGGAGCCTGGTTCGGAAGCCAAAGGACCGAGGTTCAATTCTCGTTCGCTGCAGATCTTTTTAAAAATAGAAAAATTTTCAAACATATCAGTTTCTGCGTCCTTCAAGATAAAAATTTCTACGTACATATAAACCATATATCTTAAGCTTCTGTTAGTACATTTATACTTCCTATGCATATGTGCATATGATATATATAATATATTTTTCTTCTCTTACTTACACATAAAAATTATTTCTGAACGTAGTAGAAATTACTATGTTAAATACTCGGTTGAATAGCAAATTTTAATATAATTTAGTTTTGAGCGGCACTGGCTTAGTGGCAAGCGTGCATGTTACTGATACAATGCTGTTCTAGGGGTCGTGGGTTCAATTTCCGGTAAATACAGATTTTTTCAAAAACTGTTTTGATTGAGAAAAGTTCCTATGTAACCCCGGCTGCTTCGGGGCGGGTTGTTCCGTGGAATTTCCCTTCAGATTAATTCCAGGGTTTTATCCTTGCCCCACAGGTCTTCGGGCGTGGGTGAATGAGAAACAGTGTTAGGGATGCAGGTAGGGATTGGCGGCTCCGATGCGCCCGGCATGGATTGCCAGCCTTACCAGCGAGGAGTGGACGTCCTGAAATATGAGTTCTCTCCAGTGAAAGGCTACACAGTGGCAAGTGGACCCGATGCACCATTGGTGCAGAGAGTGTCAGCTTAACTGGCAAGGTGTTTCACCATAAATACTCACACTGTGACAATGGATTAGATATGATACAGAAAAAAAAGATTGGTTATGGGTGCGGCAATAACCCCCACACATAGGTAGTGAGTGGATGGCCCCGGCGACTAGGCCAGTAGGCTATCGCGGTAACCTGGTAAAAAAAAGTATGTATATATATGTAATCTGGTTTTACTATGCAGCGTAGTAATTTTTGTGGTATGGCGAATGTCTCAGCTTTCCTACATAACATAGTAATTTTTATTACAGTTGTAACACTTTTTCTGACACAATACTTTTCTCAATGTAGTTTACGTACTTCACGAAAATAGTGAATCATCATTACTGAAAGCTACGTACTTACAGTTAAAATGACTAAATACACTACTTTTCCATGATTTCTGGACCTTAGTTATCAACTTTTTTTTTTGCAGCAACGATTTTTTTTTACATCTCTTATTCAATTGGGCCAGGACAAAAGTCACTTAATCAGTTGGGCCAAGAAAATAGCAGTTAATCGCTTAGGTCTTGTACTGCTTACGGAAAGTAGGTAAATCGAATAATTTCAAAAGTTTGTTTTGACGAAAGTACACTAAAAATGGACATGCTTTCTGGTCCTAACTAAATTTCCACAAAAAGGTAGTTAATTGGTTTACCCCGGATACCACAGATATTCACTTGTATAAGTTCTCTTCACACAGTCACAATGCATTCTTTTATTTTTTCTAATCTTGAAGTGTTCGCTTCAGGCCAGTGATGGTGAGGCGAATATGTTTTGCATTTTTCTTACTAGGATCTGTAGCTATATACAGATCCTAGTAACTTATCCCCTCACAACCTGGGGCACTTACTGGTCGCTTTGATTATTTATGATTAATGCAATAATAACGTAAGCGCCCATTCCCACGCATGCGTTATTATATTTATTGTTTTAATAATTATTATAATTTAAGCGTTCAGTAAGCGCCCCGGGTTGTGGGTTGTGTGGTGATAGGCGTTTGAGTTATTATTTTATTTTACCAATAATTAAAGCGTTCAGTAAGTGCCCCAGGTTGTGTGGGGATTGGCGCTTGCGTTGTTAATCAATAAAATTTTATTATCCATTCAAACTCATGAGGCTGCTTATTGACCGGTTGGGTGACTGGGTTAAATAGCTTGAGATTAGCTTAATAAATTGTTGTGCATGAAATTGTGTCAAGTTATTTGGGGACTTGCGTCTTACGCCATATAGCCAATTTGAATTTTCCGCAAGTTTGCCAGTCATATTTGGGGAGAACCACTGGCTTCTTTCCTCCTACTATTCAGCTTTTGCATTTTTCTCACTAGGATCTGTAGCTATATATAGGTCTTAGTGACAAAAATGCAAAATCATATCCTCCTCACGCAACACTGCTTTAGGCAGTAATTAAAAACAACGCCACCTGCAGGGAAAAGGATTTCGATGCTAACTAACAAGAATACGTAGCATGAGATAGACAATGATGGATTACAAGTGTTAATTTCAATAATAATAAATGTTTAAGGGAGTTCACTTAACAGTGAAAATGTTTTGAAAAAATAATATTTTGTAAAGAACTATTACTCTTGACACAGCGATGAGAATGTTTTGAAAAACTGATAAGTTATTTATGACAACTACATTCGTATACGTGCAAAGTTTCAACAAAATTGCGTCTGCAGTTATTGAGATATTTGCACAAACGTAAACAAATTTGTTTCCAGCTCGCATACTACTTTCATGCGGCAGACAAGGAGGCACTAAGCACACTGTCTGCTGTTAGCTCGACTTTTTAAGTGGCATAATGGCTTTCCACAAAATGACTTCTAGAAGCCATTCTACTCAAAATTATTTTCTCTAACTTGGTATAGGCCTTAATAAGACTTTTTACATTTATGCTGTACCATTAAAATCCCTAATTTCAAAAATTTAGAGCACACTTTTATCAAAAGAAGATCAGATTGACTATACGATTTTCTTCTTATTTTTCATCTTCCATACAAAAAGTATTCATGCTGTTTGATTATACTATAAGAAACTAGGTACCTTGAAAAACATTCTGTAATTTTTTTTAAAGTATATTATTAATACATTATCGAGTATTGGCAAGTTCGATACAAATGCATTTCCCGTAATCGAGAGAACGGACGTTTTTAGGCTAGCTTAGTACAGCAGATTTTATCACGGTCCCTTATGCACATACATGTGCTCCCCTTCACCTCCACGCGGGAGCGACCAAACTTCCCTAACAACTAAAAAAGTTTTTTCAGTCCCAAGTAGCATATTACTTGCAAATAATGCATTTTTTTAAATTTCATAAAAAAAATAAACTTCTAGTATGAAATGGGTATAATGTATGAGTGAGCGTAATAAATATTACCTTTTCATGGACCAATTTAAAAGTACTTCACAAAATAAATTTATTTTCGAGGAAAATGGCCATACTTAGTTTCAAAATACAACCATAAAAGAAAAAAATTTTTTTTATGAAGGTACTATTAAATAGGTCTTTTCCGGCTTAATAGTATACTTAACACCTAAAACAATTACGTCAATCAAATATACATTACTATTGACATAAACGCTTGTAAAAGATCCTTGCCCATAGGATTGTGTGTATTCTTGTTAGTTAACATCGACCATCGACAACTTTTCCCCTGCAGATGGCGTTGTTTCAAATTGCTGCACGAAGCGAATACATGGCAACACTAAAAGAAATTTATTTCTGTAGACCGGTGTAAAATACTATTTAATCACTGATTTATTTCGTCAGTTCACTTTCAATCATCATTTATTGAATTGATTAAAAAGTTATCCCGTAAGCTTCGTGCATTCTGGTTATCTCAGTAAAGAACAATTTCTTTTACTCAGCAGTACCACCACTTGAATTAAGCGCATGTCGAATAACTAATTGTTCATAGAAATGTTTTGTTGCGAGAACAAGAGAATAAAACTATATTTTTCGGTTCTATTTCCGCTAAGAAACATTTCATAATATTAGAAAGATAAATATTATTATAGTCTTGAATCTGGACCTTATTATTGTTACTTATATTTTTAATTTTTCACTTTTCTTAACACACAATCAAATAAATGGATGAAATAATTTTAGCTTAAGACATGTAAAAAAAGTTATATTATGTCACTCACACAGATAACTAAAGTTACTAAATTTTGCTATCAAATTAAATCTGGATTTTGCTTCTTTTTGTAATCAGTTTTCATTACTTACTATTAGTTTGTGACTGTGATGTTTTTTGCTTAGATAGCTAAGTTAATTGTGTTACTAAATATAAACTGACGCTTAAGTACAACAGTACTTCAATCAGAGTTTTTAAGGGTTGAAAAATAAATCATCACATATAAAAACTCATAATGCAGATTTATTAGTTATAGAAACAACATCTACTGTTCATCACGAAAAAATCATTAAATAATTTTTAAAATGTCACATGTTACTCTTATCAAAAGGGTAAGCATTAGTAGTAACCAATCCTAGCGGAAAATTGTTTATTGATACAGAAATTATGTCACATGATTTACTTTTATGTTATAGTCTAACAATGTTAAAAAAACAACTACTCATGAACGAGAAATATAGAATTTCAATAAATGACTACTTACTGGTTTGATTATTATTCAAAATTAAATCATTTAGACTTGTAAACAATAATTGTATATCAGAAGTTGCGAGGACTAATTGGATCCGAGAAAGACCACAAATATTTCACGGCCTACAATAATTGCTTAAAATTTAAAAAGTCGTTAGTTGAGTGATACAATTAAAAAATTTCAGTAACTAGTTCATCTTATTAGGTTAATGTCATGTTTAACGTAAAAGAATCTTTAGCGCTTCAATTAAATAAGGTCAATTAATCTTTCGATAATAACTTATTTTGACAGTAGTTCAGACTAAATGTTTGAAATGCAAATAAAACCTGTCTCTACATACTTCAAACAAAAGTAAGGTTAAAATTTAAATTCACAAGAATGCAGGACTATATTTTAATGTCACAGACAACATGAATTAGTATTACGATAATTGTGTAGTTTCACTTTCACCCATCCCTACTACTACTTATACTTACAATAAAAATGTCAACATATAACTGAATAATGTTTGCAAAGATATTTTTATTAACAGAACCTTATTTATTGAAACTAATAAAACTAAACTTCGCAAAAACTTAAGGGACTGCTTTCATGCTCAAGCTGTGAAACGCTTATACGACTCACTCCGAATGGTGGAACGGAAGATGGACAGTGTGACAAATGTACATTGTACAAGCTTCTCCTATATAGACCAGTCGAAAATCTGTTCAACCTAAAAGTTGATATCCAAAGGGTCATTTTGGATATTATATGCAATTAACTCGTAGATTACGGGAAAAATAGTAAAAAACGTAGATTCTTAGTCAAACTATGTAAAATAGCGGCTAAAAGTTTATTTTGAAAATTTCGCGTAAATGGTAAGAGATAGGATGTAAATAAAAATATCAGCGTGTAGAGCGGAAAATTCTCTATCGATTTTGTCTTTCATTTTTTTTTTTGACCAGCGCAAAATTTCGAGGTAAAAAATTCTGAAAGTATTTTGGCACGTACCTATGAGAGTGAGTGAGACAGAGTGAGCGATCACACTAGCAGACGATTGCAGGCACGAGGAGAGAGGAGAGAGCCGGTGCTATATATATGTAGCTCTAGTAGCTGCGACGCACTCGATCACCTTCCAGCTGAAATATCCACTTCAGCTTTTGGCCCGAAAATTTTTCTAAGTCCCAATAACATTAATACGGGGAAAAAAATTTGTTCTCCAGACATGATGTTTTTTATACATTATCTACGATTTCCTAGCGAATCAACATAGTCTCCAGTAACATTTTTTTCCAAATTAAAATCTTATTTTTCTTATTTTATTGGTTTTAAAATTTTATTTCGTTGTAGAAAATATGTTATGTATTGCATAGCTGTGCAGAGGGGCAAGAGAGGGGCGAACAGTTAAACACACGATGGATCGGCTTTTTATATTTGAATTGCGACACAATTTCAAAGTCCCCAAAAAAAACTGATAATGGTTAAATAAAAAAGTCTCTGAGAAATGATTTTTGAATGACATAGTCTTGAATTTTTTTTTTTTCGACCGAATTGCATTAATTTGTTTATGGTAACGTCTGTACATTTTCCAATGAAAAGAAATAGAGAACAACTTATTGTGAAGCATACGATCAAAAATAAATATTAAGTTGATAGTAAACAAAATTTATTTATTCGCAAAAATCATAAATGCTACTATCTGGAGTATACATATTGAGGGAAGACTGAGTATCGTACTCCACATGACCTTCTTCCGTCGTTTCCTCTTGCATGTCGACAACGTCATTAATCACATCATCGAAAGAGTCTTCATCAATTACTGGTCTCGTGGTGGAACCATTTTCACAATTGTCTCCGTTGCAATTTTTACACATACGTGTACACATCAAACCTGCTTTTTTGCACGTGCATTGTTTTGTTTGACAATTTTTACGACAGGAGCAGAAAATCTGTGAGGAAGAAAATTTAATATTTAACTAACTAACGTGACCAAGAATTTGCCTTTATTTTGACTAAACACTAATGATATATCATTGCATACCTGTCGCAAAACGTCATTAGGAGCTGGCGTTTGTGTGATTATTATCGGAAATAAAATGGTCTTTGTCTTTCTCCACCCCCAATGTGTGGGCTCCATTGTATTTCCTAGCCACGCCTGGACTTGTAGGTATACACGTTTAGCGTGTTCTTTTAGAGCATCTCTTGTTGGAGGAAGCACCGCTAACGATAATTGTTTTTTAGAGGCGGTGGTCGATTTGCAAAACAGCCTGTATCGTAATTCAGAAACATTACAATCATATTCGTATTGCGTCTCATACAGGTAACAAATTACTTTCTCTGCCTCTCTTAGTAGTAATTGTACAAATTTTTCCCTGACTACGTCTTCACATAACTGAAAGTCTGTTTCCATTTGTTCCTCAACGAAATCTTCAAACTTTTTACAAAAAATAGCGGTGCTTTCAATTAACGTTTTATTTTTTTCAAAAATAGAGATAATTTTTTTTTTCCCCTAATTAAAAATAGCACTTGTGGTATCGGAACCGCTGAATGCATGAGCAAACAATACGAAAGGCTTCAAATGATTATTGTCAGCTACGGAATAGAATACTCGACTTTTCGTGCCTGGGACAACTTTATAAAAGTGTGCGTTGGCATTTGGAGGTATCAAGGCGATCAGAAGAACAAGTAAGTCGATATCATTTCCGACGACTGCCACAGGTTTTTTTCCTAAGATCGCCAAGTCTTGTGCCGTTTGTACAACTAGTACGTCGGCGTCCTCAACCGCAACCTTCGTCTCGACGTTGGTCGTCTCGACAGTGACTGCGTGGTTGTTTTTGATGGATATTGTCTGGAAAATATTGGCACAAAGTCTTATGAAAGGTTGTATTATACGTATTTTCGTACGACGTAGTATAAAATATTTTTTATATTTATTTATTTTTATTGTTTTTTAGATATCGACGCAAAGAAAAAATTTCTGCGGCTATAGAGATCAACGAGTCCGCTCTTGTTGTGATGAGTCAACAGAAATTTCTGGCAAACACCATGAACAAGTATAATTTTGTTGCTCATTTAACTAAGTTTTTGAATGATAACAACGTCGAGACGAAGGTTGCGGTTGAGGACGCCGACGTACTAGTTGTACAAACGGCACAAGACTTGGCGATCTTAGGAAAAAAACCTGTGGCAGTCGTCGGAAATGATATCGACTTACTTGTTCTTCTGATCGCCTTGATACCTCCAAATGCCAACGCACACTTTTATAAAGTTGTCCCAGGCACGAAAAGTCGAGTATTCTATTCCGTAGCTGACAATAATCATTTGAAGCCTTTCGTATTGTTTGCTCATGCATTCAGCGGTTCCGATACCACAAGTGCTATTTTTAATTAGGGGAAAAAAAAAATTATCTCTATTTTTGAAAAAAATAAAACGTTAATTGAAAGCACCGCTATTTTTTGTAAAAAGTTTGAAGATTTCGTTGAGGAACAAATGGAAACAGACTTTCAGTTATGTGAAGACGTAGTCAGGGAAAAATTTGTACAATTACTACTAAGAGAGGCAGAGAAAGTAATTTGTTACCTGTATGAGACGCAATACGAATATGATTGTAATGTTTCTGAATTACGATACAGGCTGTTTTGCAAATCGACCACCGCCTCTAAAAAACAATTATCGTTAGCGGTGCTTCCTCCAACAAGAGATGCTCTAAAAGAACACGCTAAACGTGTATACCTACAAGTCCAGGCGTGGCTAGGAAATACAATTGAGCCCACACATTGGGGGTGGAGAAAGACAAAGACCATTTTATTTCCGATAATAATCACACAAACGCCAGCTCCTAATGACGTTTTGCGACAGGTATGCAATGATATATCATTAGTGTTTAGTCAAAATAAAGGCAAATTCTTGGTCACGTTAGTTAGTTAAATATTAAATTTTCTTCCTCACAGATTTTCTGCTCCTGTCGTAAAAATTGTCAAACAAAACAATGCACGTGCAAAAAAGCAGGTTTGATGTGTACACGTATGTGTAAAAATTGCAACGGAGACAATTGTGAAAATGGTTCCACCACGAGACCAGTAATTGATGAAGACTCTTTCGATGATGTGATTAATGACGTTGTCGACATGCAAGAGGAAACGACGGAAGAAGGTCATGTGGGGTACCATACTCAGTCCTCCCTCAATATGTATACTCCAGATAGTAGCATTTATGATTTTTGCGAATAAATAAATTTTGTTTACTATCAATTTAATATTTATTTTTGATCGTATGCTTCACAATAAGTTGTTCTCTATTTCTTTTCATTGGAAAATGTCATTCAAAAATCATTTCTCAGAGACTTTTTTATTTAACCATTATCAGTTTTTTTTGGGGACTTTGAAATTGTGTCGCAATTCAAATATAAAAAGCCGATCCATCGTGTGTTCAACTGTTCGCCCCTCTCTTGCCCCTCCGCACAGCTATGCAATACATAACATATTTTCTACAACGAAATAAAATTTTAAAACCAATAAAATAAGAAAAATAAGATTTTAATTTGGAAAAAAATGTTACTGGAGACTATGTTTATTCGCTAGGAAATCGTAGATAATGTATAAAAAACATCATGTCTGGAGAACAAATTTTTTTTCCCCGTATTAATGTTATTAGGACTTAGAAAAATTTTCGGGCCAAAAGCTGAAGTGGATATTTCAGCTGGAAGGCGATCGAGTGCGTCGCAGCTACTAGAGCTACATATATATAGCACCGGCTCTCTCCTCTCTCCTCGTGCCTGCAATCGTCTGCTAGTGTGATCGCTCACTCTGTCTCACTCACTCTCATAGGTACGTGCCAAAATACTTTCAGAATTTTTTACCTCGAAATTTTGCGCTGGTCAAAAAAAAAAATGAAAGACAAAATCGATAGAGAATTTTCCGCTCTACACGCTGATATTTTTATTTACATCCTATCTCTTACCATTTACGCGAAATTTTCAAAATAAACTTTTAGCCGCTATTTTACATAGTTTGACTAAGAATCTACGTTTTTTACTATTTTTCCCGTAATCTACGAGTTAATTGCATATAATATCCAAAATGACCCTTTGGATATCAACTTTTAGGTTGAACAGATTTTCGACTGGTCTATATATGAGTATAGCCTAGCTCTGCCATATTCAAGACCAACAAACACAACCCTAATCAATTAATCACTGGCCCGGAGGAATCTCATATTCTCATGTCCATAGACATATAAGAAATAGACTGCTCGTTCATACATAGACTTATGGACCGGGTTCCATTGGTTCCAACAGTGATGAACCAAGAAAAATTATTCGCACCCAGTTTTTTTGTGCTTTCTTGTTCAAAATTTAGAAATGTACCTAAAAGTTCTTCTTGCCATCCAAGAATGTGGTCAGGTATTGTTAAAACAATTTTTTTGTCAACAATTTCGTCAAAAATGTTTTGTCGACCTGAAAAAAATATTCTTAGATTCTTTGGTACATTTAAGACAAAAAAACAATTGGAATGTGTATACCTAAACCCCACTGTTTTCAAGTAAAAAACTCCCACAGTTTTAAAAAATGCTTTTTTTTCGGTTTTCAGGTGGCTCCACAAAAGTGTTTAATAGAAATATTTTCATATATTATTACAACACACGATCATAAACTGTAAACCTTTCTTTACAATCTCCAAAAAAAAAATGTCGAAAAGTAGAGTGCCAAGATTGTTTTTTGCAATAACCGGTCAAAACGTTTCAGCGCGCGCTTAAATGTAAGTGTATAACTATATTTGTTCACTACACGCTAAGCCACGAATTGTATATATAGTTATACACTTACATATCAGCGCGCGCTGAAATGCCCTGAACGTTTATTGCAAAAAACAATCTTGCTACTCAACTTTTCGACATTTTTTTTTTTTGGAGATTGTAGGGAAAGGCATACAGTTTATGATCGTATGTTGTAACATGTAAAAATATTGCCATTAAGCACTTTCGTGGAGCCCTGAAAACTGGAAAAATGCATTTTTTTTAAACTTTGGGAATTTTTAACTCGAAAACAGTAGAGTTTAGGTATATACATTCCAATTGTTTTTTTGTTTCAAATGTATCAAAGAATCTTAGAATATTTTTTTCAGGTCAAAAAAACAACTTTGACGAAATTGTTTACAAAAAAATTGTTTAAGAATACCTGACCACATTCTTGGGTGGCAAGATAAACTGTTAGGTACACAACTATATTTTGAACAAGAAAGCACAAAAAAACTGGGTGCGAATAATTTTGCCCGGTTCATCACTGTTTAAGCCCGGTCTTATATATATACGGCGCTAGAGCACAAGTAGAGAGAGAAACATCATCAAACGTGTAAGCCTGTCTCTCTCGCACGTTGCCAACGGTGGGAGTCAGTATAGACCGGGCTGAAACAGTGATGAACCGGGAAAAATTATTCGTACCCAGTTTTTTGTGCTTTCTTGTTCAAAATATAGTTATGTACCTAAAAGTTTATCTTGCCACCCGAGAATAGGGACAGGTATTCTTTAACAACTTTTTTGTAAACAATTTCGACAAAGTTCTTTTTTCGACCTGAAAAAAATATTTTCAGATTCTTTGGTACATTTGAAACAAAAAAACAATTGAAATGTATACACCTTAACCCCACTGTTTTTGAGTAAAAAACTTCCAAAGTTTCAAAAAATGCATTTTTTCCAGTTTTCAGGGCTCCACGAAAGTGCTTAATGAAAATATTTTTACATGTTACAACATACGATCATAAACTGTAAGCCTTCCTCTACAATCTCCAAAAAAAAAAATGTCGAAAAGTTGAGTAGCAAGATTGTTTTTTGCAATAAACGTTCAGGGCATTTCAGCGCGCGCTGATATGTGAGTGCAGAACTGTATATACGTCTCGTGGCTCAGCGTGTAGTGACTGTATATAGTTATACACTTACACATGAGCTCGGGTCCTTATAATAGCCCGAGGTTGTGTGGTGATTGGCGATTGTGTTATTATTATATTAATTATAAATTAAGTGAGCACCTTGCGTTGTGTCGTGATGAGAGCTTGCATTACTATTTATTTTTATAATTTAAGTGAACGAATAGTAAGTGTCTTACGTGGTGCAGGAATTGGCACTTGCGTGATTATTTTATTTATTATAATTTAAGTAAGCGACCAGTAAGTGACTCGGCTTGTATGGAGATTGGCGCTAGTGTTACTATTTTGTTTATTTTAAATAATTTAAGTGACTAATAAAAGCGGCCCGGGTTGTATTTGGGTTGGCACTTGCGTTATTAAGTATTCTATTTGTTATAATTTAAGTAGACGACCAGTAAGCACCTTAACTTGTATGGTAATTCGCACTTGGGTTATTATTTTATTTATTATAACTAAAGTAAACCACCAAAATGCGCCCTGGGTTGCTTGGAGATTGGCACTTAAGTTATTTTATTCATGTNTTGATAACATGTATATGCGTCTGCGTTCACAGACAGAGTTCTGTTTCTCGTCAAAATTCAACTTTTTAGTACTGTATGTTTTGCTGCAGATAGCAATTAATGCAGACGCTTCATAATGCAAAATAAACATAAAAACAGTCAAAAAAGATTTGGTATCTGTTACAGAAATAAATTTAAATTCTACAACAAAGTATTGAATACAAATTTTGTAGAGCTTATAAAAAAGAAACTTTTGAAAGTAATTTTTTTTTTTTAATATCTTCTGAACGATTTAATAGCCAATTATCGTTTTTAAATGGCTGAAAAATCGTTTTACACCATTTAATTGAAAAAAAGCAGTGATGTTTTTCTGTGTTTTTTTTCTAGAAACAATACTCAAATAAGACTACCACCTAAACAATGAAATATAATGCGTTCAACAAACGTGGTCTTTAGATATCTTTAGTATAAAAAGTACTAGTTTGATTCCTGGGATAAATAATAATGATAATATTCATGATAATAATAATAACAATAATAATTAAAAATATTTCCAGTAGAATCACTGCTGGAAAAAATCAGCTGATTAATCAGCTGATTTCTGATGCCAAATCATCAGCTGATTTTTCGCACTTTAAAGTTTTACCAATGACATAATATTATTCCATTAAAAAGTTTAAGCAAACCACTCAGAAGATAAAGTAACTGTCAGACCCAACAAAAAATTAAGACAAGAGATCGCAATGAATAACAAAACTCATGCTGAGCCAGAATATCATAAGTCCCACACAAGTAAAAAATACAAGTCCTAGTTGAGCAAAAACATACTTTNCACGATCGTGTGAAGATTAGCGTTCGCATTATTCTATTTATTGTAAATAATCAAAGCGACTAGTACGTACCCCGATATGGGTGGGAATTGGCGCTTGCGTTTTTATTTTATTTTACCAATAATTAAAGCAGCCTGTAAGCGCCCCCGGTTGTGTGGGGATAGGCGCTTGCGTTATTATTCACAGGAAAAATAAGTCTTCCTCTTCACTCCTGCTGTATAGCTCTGCTCTAATTGGCTTCGGAACTTTTCCAACAAAAATTTCCGATAGCGGTAGAGGTATGTGGAGATCCTCTTTGCCAATACTGACTCTGGTCAGGCACGGCGCAGTGTTGGGTGAGGTGAATATGATTTTGCCATTTTATCACTAGAAACTATTATATATAGCCACAGACCCTAGTGAGAAAAAAGCAAAATTAAATAGGAGAAGGAAGGAAGCCAGTGGTTCTCCCCAAATGTGAGTTGCAAACTTGCGAGAAATTCAAATTGGCCATATGAAGCAAGACGCAAATCCCCAAATAACTTGACACAATTTCATGCACAGAAAATTAAATAAACTAATATCAAGCTATTTAACCCAATAACCCCACAGGCCAAAAAGCAGCCTCATGAGTTTGAATAAATAATAAAATTTATCAATTAACAACGCAAGAACAAATCCCCACACAACCTTGGGCGCTTATTGGTCGCTTACATAGTTTACCATGAATAAAATAATAACGCAAGCGCCAATCCCCACACAACCAGGGGCACTTACTTAATGCCTTAAATTATTGATAAAATAAAATAACAACGCCAGCTGGTAAACTGTGGCCATAACTGTGGGCGCCTACTGGTCACTTTAATTATTTAAAATCAATAAAATAATGCAAGCCTCCACGATCGTGTGAAGATTAGCGTTCGAATTATTCTATTTATTGTAAATAATCAAAGCGACTAGTACGTACCCCGATATGGGTGGGAATTGGCGCTTGCGTTTTTATTTTATTTTACCAATAATTAAAGCAGCCTGTAAGCGCCCCCGGTTGTGTGGGGATTAGCGCTTGCGTTATAATTTTATTAATCATAAATAGTCAAAGCGACCATCTTTTTTCTGCAAGTTTGCCAGTCACAGTTGAAGAGAACCACTGACTTCCTCCCTCCGCCTATTCATTTTTTCCTTTTTTCTTACAAGGATCTGTAGCTATATATAGATTTTTTTTTTTTTTTTTTTATATTATAGTGCTCTACGTCCGGCTCCTTTATTAAGGGCACTACTATGGGCACTTAGCACTTGGGAGAATGACAAGGAAAGGGATGGGAGGCCTCCCATTATTGGGAGGGGGTAGGGGGAAACTAGGCAATTTTTGCTGCGAGAAGGTCGCCTAAACCCTCCTCGAGGAGCATTGCGTGGTGAAAAAGCACATGTGAACAATCACAGAGGTACTTGCCCGACAATGTCGCACTGGCCGGGAATTGAACTACGGTCTCCCGCGTGCCAATCCATGACCTAGCCGACCGAGCCACCGCGCGCTCTTGCTATATATAGATCGTAGTGACAAAAATGCAAAATTATATCCGCCTTACCCAACACTGACTGCTTGTTCTTATGTACGGCGCTGAAGCACAAGTAGGAGAAACAACATCGAACATGGGTATCTGTCTTGGTCGTACATGGCGAGAGGAGGGAATGTAACAGCTGGGGCAGCTAACACTGCTATAAGTACGATTACATTTAAAAGCATTAAAAAAACATGGTAATTATTATGTGAAATTGATATTTCTTCGACTTCCGTCAATACGTTACTTCGAGTTCTGCATCCAAGTGCACCATGCACTTTTTGTCTAATGGAAACGAAAGCGTCTCTTGCTAAGCCAATGGTAGAAGAACCTTTTTTTTCTGCCGCAGTGACGTTCTGTTTGCTACTTCCGCAATAGTGTCTATTGGGACACAGCCCGGGTATATTCCGTGTAGAAAATTATTGCAAACGGCTACAATATGGAGCTTTTAGTTATCTTCCGTCATCTATACTCATCTATACTAAGGCGTAATTCCGTAAGATTCCGTACGGAAAGTAACGAACGAATATTTCCGTAAGATTCCGTACGGAAATGAACGGACAAATATTCCCCTAAGATTCCGTACGGAAACAAACGGGTAATATTTCCGTAAGATTCCGTACTGTAAGTAACGGAAAAATTACTTCCGTAAGATTCCGTACGGTAACAAACGGACCAATATTCCCGTAAGATTCCGTACGGACACAAACGGGCAATATTTCCGTAAGATTCCGTACGAAAACCAACGGACGAATATTTTCGTAAGATTCCGTACGGAACGTAACGGACGAACATTTCCGTAAGATTCCGTACAGAAAGTAACAGACAAATATTTCCGTAAGATTCCGTACGGAAAGTAACGGACGAATATTTCCGTAAGATTCCGTACGAAAACCAACGGACAAAGATTTCCGTAAGATTCCGTACGGAAAGTAACGTACAAATACTCACGTAAGATTCCGTATGGAAACAAACGGGCAATATTTACGTAAGATTCCGTACAAAAACCAACGGATAAATATTTCCGTAAGATTCCGTACGGAAAGTAAGGGACGAAAATTTCGAAGGAAACATCAAATTTAGATTTTGGACCCGCAACTCACACAGCTATTAAGTCTCAGATCCAGTGAATTCAATTTCTATAAAACTTTTAGCAGAAAATTCTTTTTGATCATTATCTTATATTATCTAATCTTTTCTTATTTTACTAATATGTAAAGCAAAGTCGCTTAAACCGTTGTAATCGCTAACCGCAAAAACTACTCCACCAGTCTGGCTTAAATTTTGCATTCTGATTCTTGACACTTTCTAGATGGTTTGAGTATAGTTTTTAATTTGAAACAATTAATAACAATAGCAATAAATAAAATTAAAGTTTTGAAAAATACGCTAGCTCTTCGCGTTAGTTTATTAGGATCCGCTAGGTGGCGCAGAAAAAAAATCTTATAGAATTTAATAAGGGTGATTATAATAGGCCCGGGTGTCTCAGGATCCGTAACATATAACTATTTTACTTTTTGACGGCTTGTTATAACATACGCCCGTGAAGCAAAAAAAAAGTTATGTGGTACGGCCCCAGTGATTTCCACAGTCGTTCACCGGCAGTACATCAAGAATAGAGTTGTTAGTCGTGATGAGAAAAAATTTTATGGATAAAAGCTGAATTGATTTGTAAGTAACATTTCACATCACCATCTGAGCGGACCATTCTACAATTGCGCTTTTCGTGCATTGCGCAAGTGTGCAGGGGCATCGCAATCATAGAAGAGACCCTGCAATGACTTACGTACAGAACTGTATATCTTTATACACTGGAAAGTAGTGGGAGGTGCTAAAAATGGCGGAGTCAATTAGCAACGCGTGACCCTGTTTGCCGCACTGTCCGTGGACCCACTGTAATCAAGATTGTTCTTAAGGGCAACATGAGCTCTTTACACGCAAATATGATTAGAGCCAGAAATTAGATAATAAGCCGGAATAATAATGCGGGAATAAGCCGAATAAACAGAATTATATATTAATTTACAATAATTTTTTGAAAACATCAGGCTGACAGTCTGACCGATGTTTTTAAAAAAATTATAGTACATCAATACAATATTTCCTTTTTTCCTCTTATTTTTGTTATTATTGGGTATGCTCGATTATTTATCGTTCGTTCAATCGCTTCCTACAAGAGCCAATGCTTCAGTTGATTACGGTTCACCGAAAAATTCCTGTTTCCGTTCGTTCCTTAAGCATGAACGAACGAACGAACGATGGTTCATCAAACGTGCTTACTTTACTCCTTTTTCTTATTGCATTTGCGTATAAGGGCCCTATCGTCTTGTAACTTAATTAAAAATTGACACTTTTAATTCGATTCCATGATAGATGTTTTGCAGTGAATCGACATTTCTAGTTGATAACTATAGCACATAGTTACTAGCTATAGGAGCTACATACATAGACATTTTTTGCTCATTTCATTGTGAACGACGTGAACGTTTACATTAAAAAGGGGGTTCCACTGTTCCGCTAAACTTAAATTAAGTGAACAGACTGAGCAGACCTATACTGTGTTCTGTGTCAGTTAACATAGTTGCGACCATAGGCTTTGTTGCCTTATGGAAAATTAGGTATAGGTCTGTTCAGTCTGTTCACTCACTTTGAGTTAAGCAGAACAGTGGAACCCCCTTTTCGATATGTACGTTCACAATAAAATAAGCAAAAAATGTCTATGTGAATAGCTCCAAAAAATGTCTATGTGAATAGCTCCTATGGTCGCAACAATGTTGACTGACAGAGAACAGAGTATAGGTTTGTTCAGTCTGTTCACTCAATTTAAGTTTAGCGGAACAGTGGAACCACCTTTTTAATATGAACGTTTACAATGAAATAAGCAAATAATGTATATGTGAATAGCTCCATCAAGTTTCCTCGTTATTACCCTTACCTCTAACCAGAGATTAGTAGAGAGATTGCCAGCGCCTATGGTAGAGAGTGTGTCGCTTATTTTCCACTGTTTTGAGCGCCCCGTCGCGGCAAATCAGCCAAACTATACGCACGTTTTAGCAGCGGAGAAGACCAAATTGTGAGTACGATATGTACCTAGTAGAGGAGAAAGGAATATGCGCGTACACACGGATATAGCTATACATATACATGTTTTATATTCTAGCTGCCTTGGCTCTCGGCTCCCGGCTCTCGCAGCTCGCAGTTCTCGCATGCATGCGTAT
>NW_019379523.1:4675710-4698913 GCF_000648655.2 Copidosoma floridanum | reverse complement strand
ATTATAATTAATATTATTATTATTATTATTATTATTGTTATTATTAGTATTATTAGTGTTAGTAAAAGCTCGGGCATGCCAGTATATGCAAGCGTATGCTCGGGCATGCCAGTATATGCAAGTGTGTGCTCGGGCATGTTAGTATATGCAAGCACATGCTCGGGCATGCTAGCTTTTGCTTGGTTATGTCAGTATATGCTAGCACAAGCGCGGGGCTTCGGGGGCAGGCTAGGGCATAGGAGTAAACGCAGTATCTACACCTTACCAACGTATGTAAATAGTCAGCGACGACGCTATATCTGTATCTACATTCGAGAGTCTCGAGCGGCCGAGCCGAGCCGAGCCGAACGCCAAGGCACACGCACACACGCATACACTCGTATAAACCCCTCGCATATGCCAGCGTTCGCCAGCGACGCTAGGGTATGCCAGCGTGTGCGAGCGAACGCCAACGGTTCCACGTGTGCAAGAGTAGTAGGGTTGAGTGTCACTGACGCAGCAGCGCGCGTAAACAACAACAAAGATATATATAGTCACAGGTCGTGAGGCCGTTACACACTATACTCGAGAACCCAAGAGTATGTAAAATGACACTGATGGCTCTGAGCGCGGTTAGCGTCGACGTAGCGGAGCCCTTCGATTGGCTGGAAAAGTTAAAGACAAAATTTGGCATGGACACACACACACACACACACACACACACACACACACACTACAAGCAGTCCAAGCACCCCAAGCCCAAGCGCTTGCATTACTTCCATACACAAGTCCGTGTACTGTGCAATACGTTTTATTAGTTTGCAATGTAGTCACACAGACCTTCTCTGACCAATCAGAGAGCCCCGTCATCCCCATATGTAGCGTAACACGTACAGTATAACACAAGTTTGTACGATACGCTTAAAGGATCAGGTCCCTGCATGGCTGTACTTCAGTATCATTCTGCAACAACTTACCCGCAACTTAAACATGACATACGGTATCGTGAGTTGTAGGTAAGTTGACTTATATCTACTTTCTACAATACGTCACACCGTAACTTGACGTCACGTCACAATGCACAAGAAATAGTAACGTAATGTCAGCATGTGGTACGACACCGCGGCGTATACAGTGTGAAAGTTACGGAACACCACCATTCACTGAGGGGCCCTCAGAGCGATACTGAAATACATACAACCCCTCACACACAGCGTTTTGTCACAGCGAGGGGGCTGAAGGTATGTTCCTGCAACACTCTCCGACAGCTTAAACATAACGTAAGATGTCGCAAGACACAATAAAGTTGTCGGTAAGTTGTTGGGCAGCGTCACTGGAACACACTCCAAATACATACAGTGCGAGTGTATGATAGCGCTATCCACAGCAGCCAACACAGCCTATCGTGTGCTCGCGTTGCTTGTATGCCATTCAGAAGAGGCAAGATTGTAGCCTGAATTCCCCTAGCACGGTCCCCACTATAAATGCGCTATTATTACCGAGCTATCAGGCCCATAAAGCACGCGCTGTACGTCAACCTTCAGACTCTTGGGGTTGATCGCTCGGAGGATGGTCTCTTTGGTATCCCTAGAGGACGGGGCGATCCTGTCGATAGTGAGTCGCTTAACGTGCCTAACCGCGAATGCCCCGCCGGAGCGCAATGATACCTTCTGTTGTGCGCCTGCAGAGCTGACAGACCGCGTTGGCAGGCAGCCTTGATAACTCCGTAACACATGTCCATCGATTTTTCTTCTTGCAGTTTGCACAGATACGCACTAGAAATCTTTAGTTATGCATTGCCAAAGGAGCTGATTGCATCACGAATCGCCTTTTTTGTGCCAGTTTCTTTCTCGTTGCTAAGGCGTTCAAGCAGGATAACGCGCCCAAGTGTAGCACTCTCTATCAGTTTGTTTACGTCTTCGGCCGATAAGAGCCGAGGCCGCGAAGTCACTCGAGTCACTACGCGGTCTTTTCCTCGTATTGTCGCTCACTGGCTGATCAGAATTATCCGAATCCATCGACAGCTAATCAGAAAGCGCACGTTCCAACTGTCGAAGCCACGCGAGCGCGCGCTGTAGCTGTGTGAATCCACCTCAAGGCAACACGACGCACGAATTCAGTTAAAAAAACGGTAAAGTTGCTGATTAATGAGTCAAACACAGAGAAGTACAAAAAAAAAAAAAAAAACTCTGTCACAGAACACAAACAAAACGACAAAGGGCTCACAAACAATTAGTAATCAACAAATAACCACGGAGCCATCACTGGCACTAGACGTGCATGTACGGGCCTACCGCGGGCGAAACGATCGATCCGCAAACACGAGCCCAGCCCCGAATACTAGGTCAAGTGCGCCGATTAATTAGCCGCGTTTTCTCTCGATATCTCGCCCCTCCGTACCGCGGGTTCCTTATTCTCCCAATTGCTACTTGATCCCGTCTCCCGCTCTCGGTACGAGGGATCATCCGGATTTTACAATGTCAGATAGCACACGAGAAACGATTAATCCAAGCACCCATATACTCGCGATCAGTCGGTTATAGCAAGGTTGCGCGCTACGAAGCGGCATACCTTTGGACAAACGAAAAATAATATAATTATCGTGTTGCTCGTTTAGATGTTACATCCTTATTTTTTTTTTTTTTTTTCCTTCCTTTCTTTTTTTTCCCCCAAAACGGTTCAAATGGACAATGTACGCGATAGGGCCAAAGAGGATATACTTGCACCCCGATCGAGTATTCCGATGGTGCTGGTACAGACGTGTGGGTGAATTAATGACCATACATCATGTACCTATACATATAGGTATAGAGAAAACGTATCACGCTTGCGTATAATGCATATACACGCTTTTTTTCCTCCAAAGTAGCACACAAATCTCGACGTGAATACCATGGGAGGGGTGGGGTAGATCTCGAGCGCGTAACGTTGACAAAACGAGGGAAAAATGAGGGAGGGGAGATAATAGTGGGAAGATTTTGAGCTCTTGGAGCATGACGAGGACGGCGATGACAGGGGCGCGTGTACATTAATCATCGGACTAGGCAGTGAGAGAGAGAGGACTTTGTATAGCGCGCGAGAGGGTAGCCGGGAGATGAGGCGCCCATACTTGCTGGTACAAGGTCAAGTGTGCACATGTATATGTATATACCGGCGTGGGTTGGGGTTGGAGAGAGAAGGGTGTACAGTATATATAGGTTACGGCTGTACTTTTCACAGGTGAGGCTCGGACGAGCCGAAAAAAAGATAAAAGGAAGAGAGGGTTGCGATGGCTCGAGCCGAGAAAGAGAGAGAGATAGCACAAGAGGATATGTATAATAAATAGGCAGGTAGGTATACTCGTTATCGATCACCACGGCCCTACTATCTAAACGTTGTTCGAGCCGGTAAAGGTCTCTATATGAGGCCAAGATGGTGTGTGTGTGTGGTCTCGGAACTGCGGACTGTACCCAAATTGTTTATGTACAAGGAAGGAGCAACTCCGTGTGCACTCGAGGCTTATACCTAAACCTTGTACATTATACAGGATACCTGCTCGACATTGTTAATGCAACAAATGTCTTTAGGCTGTGTAACATGTTAACTCGGAACGTACCTACATACATACTTTTTAAGTATCTATATATACTCTTTTTTTCTTTTTTTTTTTCCACTCGTAGCGGCTCCAATCGTGTGTGTCTATATGCCTTGTTTGGCTTTGTTTACGGTCTTATTCGGTTTTTTTTTTTTTTTACATCCACTCGTCCTTTTGTTTTTTCACTTCCCCTTGTAAATCTATTTTTTGCCCGCACGATTGTTATTATTATTATTATTATTATTATGAGGTTAACTGTTATTGGCTAGATTAAATTTACGTATTTGGGCGTACGAATCGCGAGTTAGAGCCAAGCATGGGAATATTTTCATCCTCGAAAAAAAATAACGCCTCTACCTCGTGCATGGTTTTTCATGTATTTCCACAAATACTATGTTCACGTTCGGTTTTTCCTCGATCAAAATAAAAATTGGAGAAAAAAAAAAAAGAAACGAGTAGAGGTCGTCCCACGTTGTGAAAGCTACCTTGCTCCGGAAAATTCCCCCCTCCCCCCCGTGGTTCTGCGGTCGCGCTTTCAATCGAGGGTAGCTTTGTTACCATACTCAAATCGAAATGCAAATCATCGTACCGAAGGGGCGACAGCGACCCCTCCCCCCTCCCGCGAGTCCAAACAAACCATCGAGAAAAAGTGGCCTTTACTCCTTGCTCTCCTCGTTTTTATATATATGTACCAGTGGTGTCAGCAAATTTCCTTCCTTTTTCAGCTTTCAAAAGTCCCAAGTCAGCCCCGACCCTGGAAATGGAATAAAGTATATACATAGCATCGCGGAGAGGTGGGCCAAATTGAAAATTGGCACGATCGCCGCCTGCAGGTTTTGATCGAATTAACCCCGCGCCCATCACCGATCTTTGCCCCCATCGACTCGCTTTTTCATCCAATGTCCTTTTTATTTATTTTCTTACTTTTCGCCGCAGTTACAGCTCATCCCGTGACCGGCATCGCGATAGGGTCAAACCGCCGCGCACTGGAAAATAAATGAGACCTCGCACTTTCCCGGTGGAAGAAGGACGAGACCACAGTGGTGGCTCGTTTTTTTTTTTTTTTTTTTTTTTTTTTTTTTTTTTCATCCTTGCTCCGTTAATTCTTGCGGATGGCGTTGCCGATAAGGTGTACCTACGTGAGTTCGGGGGGTAAAATAAACTGCCACCAGCCCCAGAGTCCTGGGAGAGGTTGCAATGAAGACAAAGTCGAGGGGGATGTAAAATAAAAGCGTTTCAAGTACGCAATTAGTGGAAACTCCGATCTTTGAATGACTGGGCAGATAACGAAGCGTCGGAGCTTATGTAATGGTTCCTCCCTCCGATGGACCGACCACTTGGTTCCGCGAGTAAACGTATGTAACCCGAGGCCACGAGGGTCGAATAAAAAAAGAGCCCGCGCGGAAGGGACGCGGTAATCCCTTTTCCGGTGCTCGCAGGCTGGAAAAGCACCTCGTCCATATATTCGGGCGACTCACCCTTCTTTTTTTTTTTTTTGTGTACACACACACACCTCCGCGGACACGAACGCACGGTTATTTATTTTTTTTTTTATTTGAACGCTGACCTGCAAAGCGTGTTTACCCCTTTGGCGCTTTTTGACGTAACGTGAATTTAATACTCGGGTAGCGTTGAAAAACGCGCGATGCGCATATATATATATGTATATATACACCGATGCCCTTATTTATCTTTGCGCGTGTTTACCCACCGCTGTGCGCTTTATTTATTCCAATGCACGTAGCTAACGTTTTACACTTTTTACCTTCCAATGGAGTATTTTACTATATTTTTTCGCACATTCTGATTTATCATTGTTCATTTAAAGTATTTGTCGACAACTATATTGTACATCCAAAAAAGTACCTGCATTCTCCAGTTGACCTCAAACGCGATTCATTTTGTCATAGACACGCGTAAAAGAAAGAGAAATAATAATAATAATGCACGTAAGAAGGGATCGAAGGACAAATGGTATACCTCGTCAGCTCCCACTTCCGTGGCTCGGTCTAACAACCTATACATATACCATATAATATATATATATACCCGTAGGTACCGCACTCGAGAAAGAGAGAGAGATAAGACAAATTTATGCGATCGTGGGAACAAGAGGGTGTACGTATAGGGCGGAGATAGAGGGACTTTGAGAAAGAAATCTCGAGGAAGCGAGAATGAGAAACACTTTTCATGGGTACCTATCACTATACACGAGAGGACTATGGCCAATAAAATCTGCACGTCTCATCAGTTCGGGGTCATGTATTTACGCGTATAACTACTGCTGCAGTGGCAATGGATTTTGTGACTTTGAGGGATACCTTTTAAGGAGAAATGTGTTACTTTATGGTTATAAAGAAACTGATTTTTGTCATTTAATGCGTACTATGTACACGTTGGGATTAACAAATTAATATTTTAAATACAAATTCTTTTTTATAATACCATTTTTTTTTTTTTTTTTTTTCGTTCACCAACAAAACTATACTGTATCGAATAAATCTATTTTACTTTGAAGAACCAAATCGACCCCTTACGTTTTCCAAACGACAACAGATGCACATTAACATTGAGAATTGAAGAAATTTCAGCCTCGAACTCTGTACAAGTGTACAAGAGAGAAAGAGAGATTAAAGTAGAGCGTACTCGTTTCCATCGTAATTAAACCAACTTTCCCTCTCGTTCGCGTGACGAGAAGTAAACACAGCGAAAACAAATGTACACATGCACCTATATACATCAGCTTTTCGAAACATTAACGAAATCAAAGTACGAGCTCGGCCAACCTTGCCCCAACCTGATCTACTTTGTATTCCACCCTCACAGGTGATTTTTTCCTTTCGCAAACGAGAAAAGTTAATTCGGACGTTATCATTAAAAACCCATTTGCTAACATTACATTGAATTTAAATAAAATAATAATAATAATAATAATAATTACATGCATACACACAAACAGTATACTCGGACGGTTCTTATGTAATACAGAGCATAGGTACATCAATATTATACCGAGAGATATAGAGGAGCGCACTAAAGTAGCCACCCATCACCGGCAGTCCCTTACACACTGCGACAGCGACGACTGCCGGAAAAGTCGAAAGTAGCTTATACATGTATATATGCGGTGTCCTTATCACCGGCAGCTCTTCGCGAGGAAAAAGAAAAAAGGAGGAGGAAGCGACGACAGGAAGAAAAGGAAAACGGAATCGACTCGGCTGTTACCGCTCGCGCGAAAATTCCCTGCTCCCCAAAGTGTGCATGTGTAGGTGTACACTGGCACACTGTACGAGCAAAAGACAGATCCAACTGCACGTACACGTATATATTGTATGTGCAACATCGTAGCCGAGATTGAGCGCGCGGTGAGAAAGGGACGCGCACGTGTGCGAATTATATACATATACATGGAAAAGAGGAAGGAAAAAAAAAAAAAAAAAAAAAAAAAAAACAGGTGGAGGGGCAGGGTCGACCTTGACGTCAGAGCAACCCCAACAACCACTACCCCGCGCGTGCACATCCCTCCCTCCCAACTGGTGGCTGATCATCGCGGGGGTGGTCGTCGGTCTCCCAGCCTTTTCCCCCGGCAACAACAAGCCAGCCAGTCCTTCCCCCTCCTGCCACCCTTTCATTGTGCAGCGGGGATTGTTTCGCAAAGTAGGCCGCGCGCGCGCGCTTGTGCACCCTCCCAAAGCCACCCTCCTTCGTTAGCTCCTCTTTACTTTTTCGCCTCCCCCCCCCCTGTTTATCTCTCTCGGTTTTTTTTTCCAGCTCGGCGACAGTCGAGGCAATCAATGGCTACTACGAGCATCCAGGAAGAAAGTGCGGCGCCTCGTTCACCCCTGTATACTGTGGTTCGCGTACAACACAGTGCATCGGGAGATCGGGGCGCGGAATACACCGGGTATTGGTATACACAACGCGTAGGAATACGATATACACTGGCAACGATGCCTATACGTATACCGTGTAATATATGGGCGGAAGGGCGAAGGGGTGGATGGCTGGGTGGAGAGGGAGGGGGCTGGCACAGGCCTGTAGTTCAAGGCCACCGGGTGGAGGAGAGCATCGACGGGCCTATACACGTGTATCTATATCTCCCTTTATGCTTCGCGCACTGTAGATTTGGGCGTACGAAGCGCGCTCGCCTTACGATAAACAACGGAGTCGCGTGTTTACTTGTTTCTTTGTTTGTTTTTTTAATCGATTGTCAATCAAATCGTACGAGGGAAATATACGTATACTCAAGGGGTTTAGAAATTTTAGCCAATTGCGCTTAGGGGGGGTGGATTTTTTTTTTTTTTTTTGTTGGTTTTCATGGTTTTGGTAAATAGAGGCACATTTTCTTTTTCTTTAATCGGCTCAAGAGTAGCAGTAGCAGTAGACAGTAAAGGGTGAAAGAGGGAAAAAAAAGCATCGCCTATAAGTCGAGCTCGCACTCACAGACAAGGGTGTACAGCAGACTTTTAATTGGCAGCAAAAGGTGAATAGTAACCTACAAAATGACGCGAGAGTCGATTGATGGGCTGCTGCGTATACGACTGCAAGGGGATCTGATTATGTAATTATCATAATGTTATACGCGCGGTGCGTTTGAACTCGGACCACCTCTCGAAGTATGTTCGATCATTTGGACGAACCTGCTTACGTATATGTGGATTAGGAATCCGTTTGATGGGATTTTTTTAAACAAAGTATACCGGTGTAAAATTGTAGTTTATTTATTTATTTTATTTCTTTTTTGTTTTTCATTCTGAGGTAAAAATTCGAGCTTTGAATGAAAAAAAATAAATAAATTTGTTTAAACAACTCTTGATCCCTGTGTTTTTTCTATTGAGTACCTGCCTCCGAATAATCCTCGCATTGGCTAACTCCATAACTCAAGTGACTAAAACAGATACCACAATAGGTACACATGTGACACTATTTTTCTTTTGTAAGTTCGATCGATTTGCAAACTTATGGAGGTACTCTGCGTAATATCGGCGCAATGTACCGTTTGTAACTTGAAAAGATTCAATCTTTCTCGAGGGTAGAAAGTAAACTTTGACTTTTTTTTTTTTTTTTTTTTTCCATACGATAAAAAATACGCAACATACAAATACAGACCGAATAACAAAATTCGCGGGGTTGTGTATAAAGAACTCAAAATAATCCTCGATTCGAATAATCGGGGTGACGTAGCCTGTCGTCACATATTGGATTATACTGCGGAGCCATAGGAAATCCTCTTAACGACTGCATACATGTGCGGACGTCCAGAGCAGCCGAGCACATGTGTATATGTACAATTATAAACGCACACCTAAAGGTGACACTGCGAAAGGAAGCGCGGCGTTTCAAGGTCTCGATCTTTCTCCCGACCTCCGCCGTCCCTATCTCCTTCTTCGCTAATTGTAATCCTCATCGAGTGCACGTATACACACGTCGATTGATTTTACTTACACCCGCTGGCGATTATGACGCAACGCCACTGGACTTTAGCAACATCTTGTTTATACGAGCTTTAATGACAAAGTATTCCCCGGTGGGTATAAGCGGCTTTCGTATACTTTTTGATATTAAAGAAAGGCTTACGGGGAGCGTCTTCCTCGTACGATTTCCCGCTCCCCCTTGCAGTATATGTGTATAGGCTCCGTTTGTTTTTCAAGAGCTTTTTTCCTCGGCCGCGACAAAGGAGCTAATCAAAAGGGAGTCGAACCCTCGGCGAAAGTTAGCCTGTCCGACTCGCCGAATCACATTCTACTCCAAGTGGGAGGAAAACGCAGCGAAAGTCCAGTTTTATTATATCATTACACATCGAGGGGAGGAAAAAAAAAAATTAAGGGGCCCCTCCTACAACTATAGTACTCGACTTTGCCTCGCCCGCGGGACGCCGTCTACCGCCCGAGAGACTTTCTGTACATTATACATCTCTCTTTTTCTCTCTACCCCCGATATACGTTGTAACATCTTTTTTCGATTTCGCGCCGGAGATAAATGGTACGCGGCGCATACGTGTCCGGAGTTTCGGATGACTCGGATGTATCTCGTACGGGGCGACGGTGGTTCTAAAAAAAAAACATTCTTTAATTCAATTTTCATGAGGGAAGGGAATGAGCAGCCCGTGGGGTAGGGGGGAAATAAATTTAATTTTTTCATTTTTTGGACTGTCGATTCGGTATGTATCAAAAACACGTTATCGCGGGGGGGTGCGTTTTTCTTTTTTCTTTTTATCGAGTTATACGAGTAGACATTCGAATCCCCCGTGTTTTTTTTTTTTATTAAAAAGTATTTATAGAAACGAAGGGAGAAAAAAAAGTACCAGGGATACATATACGTCGGGGTTCTCGTGATAAATCACGCGTGGGACACATCTGTCGGAAGAGACGCAAGAGGGTCACCTGTCGATGATTTACACCCCAGAATTAAACACGCGCGTATATATATATATACAGGGCCAAGGAGCATCCGAAGCCACGGTATATAGGTATGTTGTTGTACTACACGCTGGGGGTAAGTACGAGCCCACCTTAATGAATTTCCTTATCGAGCTCTCGCGCTCGTATCATCCACATCTACGTGTATACCCCGATCGATGATGCGTATCGGTGCACGCGGGTATATAGGGTGTACAGAGATTTGTTCGATGCGCCTTTGGGTGCAGGAGGCAGCTCGACGCGCGGAAATTAATCATGATGAACTTTGGCGCTTGTCGAGGTTGTCTTGTCAATTTAGTCGCGCGTACCCAGAGGGGGGAAAGGGTTTTGAGAGCACCTCGACAGACGGGCCTTCGATGATAAGCACGAGAAACGGTACAAACGATCGAGTTGAAGCTACACCGAATTGTTTTCGTCGAATACAATAATAGTACCACCAACTAATGACCAATGGGTATATATGATCTACTCGCTACTTTCGACTCAATACAGATTAGGTGCTCCCTATCGTTCATAAATTCCACGCTACACGGGTATGAAGAAAAAATATTTTTCTTTCTTACTTGCGAGGCGCCCACGTGAGATCCGTAGGTGAGGTCGTTCCGTCTATATCCCCAACTAACAACGTGGGACAGATGTACGTGCGTGTGTGACTAATAGCCGCAGGTGGGATCATCGGGGCTTTACGTCCTGTACGCGCAGACATTATACGCACAAAGGAGAACAAATCACACCGGGTGTCAAGGCAATGTATATACTTATGTAGCCTCCCCCTGGGGCCCCAAAGCTCGGAGTAAATATAACTTCATCGATCTGCCCTAAATACGTACAGTCGTCTTCCTTCGAACAAACGAAGCTTCCTTCTTTCGGCGTAAACATCGGGGATGAACGGTATTCATATATATCCCTACGCTTATTTTTTTTTTTTCCTGTTCCTTTGTCCCCCTAATTTTTTGTTTTTTCGGGTTTCAAGGTCTGGACGGGCCATCGCTTTCGAGTACAATACATTTACACGGACAGTCAAACCCGGATGATGCACGTGCCACCGCGGACAATAAAATATTCATCATCACCCCCCCCCCCCGTGTGTGTGTCGGAGTACATGGAAACTGTAGCATCGAGTTTCCGTACTCGCGTATGTGTGCGTGACAAGTGGAAATAATGACATTAAAAAGGGTGACAGGCGTAAACGAAGTGGGAGATGGAACGAAACTAAAAATAAGGGCGATAAAACAAACGATCGATGACTATACGGCGAGGGAGAAAATTGTGTGAGCGATGTGTACTTGGTGTCCGATTGAGCGTTAAATTCATGCGATAAATTGCACGTTATATCCCCTAGTACAGCCTCTCCCGTGGATGATGTATCACCTGGCGCGGATGGCATTGGCGCTCTGTTTTTCTCAGTTTCGAGATGGTAATGGAAATTACGTGTCCCTCGTGTAAATGGAGAGTAGGGGGAAAAAAAAAAAAAAAAAATGTACCTATACGTTAAGCGGTTCCGAAAGTTTCGAGGCTGCGCGGGAGCGTCCTTCGTCATCGTCAAACCAGCTACAGATCCGGCGGTGTCGATTAAATTTCGTACACTCAGCCGCGGTATAACTTTTGTTTCGCTTCGTTTTTCGTGACTTTTGAAACTTCAATGGCTCGAGGAAACACGAGAATCGAGTGAAATTTTCTAGCCAATCAGCTCGAAAAACACCACCTCGCAGCGCACCAACGGAGGGAGGAAAAAAATGTGTCAACGAGCTCCTTTTCCCCTACATTTGGCGAATCGAAATTCCCTCCTTGTACATACAAATCCAATTTCGTTAATCGCTGCAAAAAAAAAAAAAAGAGGAAATGACGAAGCAAACAAGCCACCAGTACATTACACTGCGCGTAAATCAGAGTCGCAGTCGGGGTGGGGGTGAAAGTATAGACCTGGCAGATCTCCAAAAACCAGTGCGCTTTCCCGTTAAGCGTGTGTGCACTTGATCGAGCGCGGATTAAAAAGCTACAGGGCAACAAAGACGCAATCAACACTGTTCTTGTAACATATATATATATATCTTGTACACTCTCCCGTGCCCGGGCTTTTGTTTTCATCAAGTTGGATCTGTGCGACAAAGACAACGCGCGTCTCTTGTGCGTGTACAGGTGCAGCTGTTGATTGAGCTTTTTTTTATTCCTCGACGCGTGATCCGCTTCTCACGGAGATCCTGATTAATACAGGAGAGGGGCGGACTGCGGACACCATTGGAGGTCTCGAGATCCGGTCATTTTTCACTTCCGCCAATCATATTTTATGAACGCGCGCCTACGCATATAGGCCGGTCGACGAGCTTCACCTTAGCCGACATGGGAAGACCCATGTGAAAAAAAAACTAAATAGTAACACCCACTTTGTCCTTACGAAATGCCATTTCTGCCAATGGATACTCGTGCGTGAATATATATATATAAAGTCACTCGAGTCCAATGTGACGTATAGCGTTTTCGATGTACAACAGTGATAATAATAGGGCTGTCACTGTGATGATAACTAATTAGCGCGTCAAGCTCGGACGCTGATCGCGTTAAAACGCCAGCCAGTCGAGCAGCGTCCCCCGATGTCTCTGTTTCGAGCTCGAAAACAGGGAGGTGTGGATTATGGACCAACTTCCGCATGGGCTGAAGAACAAATTGACTTTTTCTTGAATTTCTATGAAAAACAAAGGTGTAGGCGACCGTTGCCTTTGTTATCAAATTTTTCGCTCGTGTATATATTATGTAATGTATTCATCACGGCGGACGTCCAATTCAGATGCTGTTGGCCTGCAAACGGCGCATCGGCTCGCGAGAGATGATTTGACGGTAACTATACGTAGGTACACACGCACCCTAAAATAGTATACGTATGTATTACATCCCTTACTTGCACCTACTTTATCCGTACCACGTACCTATATGTGATTGCCCATGATGATATTATGTGTTGATCGGTAGGTGATGGGTACATTATTGTGCCACACACGGGGGGTTACTTTACACGAGTGACACGCCTGTACGGGTGCGTATACGTATAGGTATGTGTGTATGTCTGTAATGCAACGTTGTATGGTTATCATCGGTGCAGCTGTACCCATACGAGGTAATGGAACTGACAAGCTTGTCGATTACTACTTTAGACGGACACGCGGTTGTTCGGGTAAACGCGATAACTGGATTGGGGGCGCTTTCGATGGGGAATAGCGATTGCGTCGAGAGATAATCAGTTTTTTCCTTTTATTTGTTCGTTTTTAATAAAAAATGAGAGAAAAAAAAATTAACTCAGAAATTGTAAATGTGTTGAAAATTGGGATCTGAGTACAGCGTGTTTTTAAATAACTTTTCCGAGCAAACGCGAACATAATTTTAGATGAAAAACGGATACGCCTCTTTGATTGGCAAGCGGGTTAATTATAAACTTTTTGAAGGAAATTTTCCCTGTAACGAGCGATGCAAGTGACGGGTATTTCGAAGCCACGGTATATAGGTATGTTGTTGTACTACACGCTGGGGGTAAGTACGTGCACATCCCTCCCTCCCAACTGGTGGCTGATCATCGCGGGGGTGGTCGTCGGTCTCCCAGCCTTTTCCCCCGGCAACAACAAGCCAGCCAGTCCTTCCCCCTCCTGCCACCCTTTCATTGTGCAGCGGGGATTGTTTCGCAAAGTAGGCCGCGCGCGCGCGCTTGTGCACCCTCCCAAAGCCACCCTCCTTCGTTAGCTCCTCTTTACTTTTTCGCCTCCCCCCCCCCTGTTTATCTCTCTCGGTTTTTTTTTCCAGCTCGGCGACAGTCGAGGCAATCAATGGCTACTACGAGCATCCAGGAAGAAAGTGCGGCGCCTCGTTCACCCCTGTATACTGTGGTTCGCGTACAACACAGTGCATCGGGAGATCGGGGCGCGGAATACACCGGGTATTGGTATACACAACGCGTAGGAATACGATATACACTGGCAACGATGCCTATACGTATACCGTGTAATATATGGGCGGAAGGGCGAAGGGGTGGATGGCTGGGTGGAGAGGGAGGGGGCTGGCACAGGCCTGTAGTTCAAGGCCACCGGGTGGAGGAGAGCATCGACGGGCCTATACACGTGTATCTATATCTCCCTTTATGCTTCGCGCACTGTAGATTTGGGCGTACGAAGCGCGCTCGCCTTACGATAAACAACGGAGTCGCGTGTTTACTTGTTTCTTTGTTTGTTTTTTTAATCGATTGTCAATCAAATCGTACGAGGGAAATATACGTATACTCAAGGGGTTTAGAAATTTTAGCCAATTGCGCTTAGGGGGGGTGGATTTTTTTTTTTTTTTTTGTTGGTTTTCATGGTTTTGGTAAATAGAGGCACATTTTCTTTTTCTTTAATCGGCTCAAGAGTAGCAGTAGCAGTAGACAGTAAAGGGTGAAAGAGGGAAAAAAAAGCATCGCCTATAAGTCGAGCTCGCACTCACAGACAAGGGTGTACAGCAGACTTTTAATTGGCAGCAAAAGGTGAATAGTAACCTACAAAATGACGCGAGAGTCGATTGATGGGCTGCTGCGTATACGACTGCAAGGGGATCTGATTATGTAATTATCATAATGTTATACGCGCGGTGCGTTTGAACTCGGACCACCTCTCGAAGTATGTTCGATCATTTGGACGAACCTGCTTACGTATATGTGGATTAGGAATCCGTTTGATGGGATTTTTTTAAACAAAGTATACCGGTGTAAAATTGTAGTTTATTTATTTATTTTATTTCTTTTTTGTTTTTCATTCTGAGGTAAAAATTCGAGCTTTGAATGAAAAAAAATAAATAAATTTGTTTAAACAACTCTTGATCCCTGTGTTTTTTCTATTGAGTACCTGCCTCCGAATAATCCTCGCATTGGCTAACTCCATAACTCAAGTGACTAAAACAGATACCACAATAGGTACACATGTGACACTATTTTTCTTTTGTAAGTTCGATCGATTTGCAAACTTATGGAGGTACTCTGCGTAATATCGGCGCAATGTACCGTTTGTAACTTGAAAAGATTCAATCTTTCTCGAGGGTAGAAAGTAAACTTTGACTTTTTTTTTTTTTTTTTTTTCCTTCCTTTCTTTTTTTTCCCCCAAAACGGTTCAAATGGACAATGTACGCGATAGGGCCAAAGAGGATATACTTGCACCCCGATCGAGTATTCCGATGGTGCTGGTACAGACGTGTGGGTGAATTAATGACCATACATCATGTACCTATACATATAGGTATAGAGAAAACGTATCACGCTTGCGTATAATGCATATACACGCTTTTTTTCCTCCAAAGTAGCACACAAATCTCGACGTGAATACCATGGGAGGGGTGGGGTAGATCTCGAGCGCGTAACGTTGACAAAACGAGGGAAAAATGAGGGAGGGGAGATAATAGTGGGAAGATTTTGAGCTCTTGGAGCATGACGAGGACGGCGATGACAGGGGCGCGTGTACATTAATCATCGGACTAGGCAGTGAGAGAGAGAGGACTTTGTATAGCGCGCGAGAGGGTAGCCGGGAGATGAGGCGCCCATACTTGCTGGTACAAGGTCAAGTGTGCACATGTATATGTATATACCGGCGTGGGTTGGGGTTGGAGAGAGAAGGGTGTACAGTATATATAGGTTACGGCTGTACTTTTCACAGGTGAGGCTCGGACGAGCCGAAAAAAAGATAAAAGGAAGAGAGGGTTGCGATGGCTCGAGCCGAGAAAGAGAGAGAGATAGCACAAGAGGATATGTATAATAAATAGGCAGGTAGGTATACTCGTTATCGATCACCACGGCCCTACTATCTAAACGTTGTTCGAGCCGGTAAAGGTCTCTATATGAGGCCAAGATGGTGTGTGTGTGTGGTCTCGGAACTGCGGACTGTACCCAAATTGTTTATGTACAAGGAAGGAGCAACTCCGTGTGCACTCGAGGCTTATACCTAAACCTTGTACATTATACAGGATACCTGCTCGACATTGTTAATGCAACAAATGTCTTTAGGCTGTGTAACATGTTAACTCGGAACGTACCTACATACATACTTTTTAAGTATCTATATATACTCTTTTTTTCTTTTTTTTTTTCCACTCGTAGCGGCTCCAATCGTGTGTGTCTATATGCCTTGTTTGGCTTTGTTTACGGTCTTATTCGGTTTTTTTTTTTTTTTACATCCACTCGTCCTTTTGTTTTTTCACTTCCCCTTGTAAATCTATTTTTTGCCCGCACGATTGTTATTATTATTATTATTATTATTATGAGGTTAACTGTTATTGGCTAGATTAAATTTACGTATTTGGGCGTACGAATCGCGAGTTAGAGCCAAGCATGGGAATATTTTCATCCTCGAAAAAAAATAACGCCTCTACCTCGTGCATGGTTTTTCATGTATTTCCACAAATACTATGTTCACGTTCGGTTTTTCCTCGATCAAAATAAAAATTGGAGANGCGGACTGCGGACACCATTGGAGGTCTCGAGATCCGGTCATTTTTCACTTCCGCCAATCATATTTTATGAACGCGCGCCTACGCATATAGGCCGGTCGACGAGCTTCACCTTAGCCGACATGGGAAGACCCATGTGAAAAAAAAACTAAATAGTAACACCCACTTTGTCCTTACGAAATGCCATTTCTGCCAATGGATACTCGTGCGTGAATATATATATATAAAGTCACTCGAGTCCAATGTGACGTATAGCGTTTTCGATGTACAACAGTGATAATAATAGGGCTGTCACTGTGATGATAACTAATTAGCGCGTCAAGCTCGGACGCTGATCGCGTTAAAACGCCAGCCAGTCGAGCAGCGTCCCCCGATGTCTCTGTTTCGAGCTCGAAAACAGGGAGGTGTGGATTATGGACCAACTTCCGCATGGGCTGAAGAACAAATTGACTTTTTCTTGAATTTCTATGAAAAACAAAGGTGTAGGCGACCGTTGCCTTTGTTATCAAATTTTTCGCTCGTGTATATATTATGTAATGTATTCATCACGGCGGACGTCCAATTCAGATGCTGTTGGCCTGCAAACGGCGCATCGGCTCGCGAGAGATGATTTGACGGTAACTATACGTAGGTACACACGCACCCTAAAATAGTATACGTATGTATTACATCCCTTACTTGCACCTACTTTATCCGTACCACGTACCTATATGTGATTGCCCATGATGATATTATGTGTTGATCGGTAGGTGATGGGTACATTATTGTGCCACACACGGGGGGTTACTTTACACGAGTGACACGCCTGTACGGGTGCGTATACGTATAGGTATGTGTGTATGTCTGTAATGCAACGTTGTATGGTTATCATCGGTGCAGCTGTACCCATACGAGGTAATGGAACTGACAAGCTTGTCGATTACTACTTTAGACGGACACGCGGTTGTTCGGGTAAACGCGATAACTGGATTGGGGGCGCTTTCGATGGGGAATAGCGATTGCGTCGAGAGATAATCAGTTTTTTCCTTTTATTTGTTCGTTTTTAATAAAAAATGAGAGAAAAAAAAATTAACTCAGAAATTGTAAATGTGTTGAAAATTGGGATCTGAGTACAGCGTGTTTTTAAATAACTTTTCCGAGCAAACGCGAACATAATTTTAGATGAAAAACGGATACGCCTCTTTGATTGGCAAGCGGGTTAATTATAAACTTTTTGAAGGAAATTTTCCCTGTAACGAGCGATGCAAGTGACGGGTATTTTTTTTTTTTTTTTTTTCAATATTTCATTTCAATTAAAAGTTTTCTCATTATCCCTTTGAATTTTATCGCGGGTATATGTGTGTGTTAATGGAGGATGAATACAAAAAAAAAAAAAAAAAAAAAGAAGTTACGATTTTTTATTTACAAACACAACCACGTCGCAACATAATAGCGCCAGAGAGAAACATGGCGCTCTTTAACGTTAATTGGATTAATGCGCGTCTCGGAAGGGACGGAAAAATTTCTTGAAACAGCCGCGGGAAAGTCGTAATCTTTTTTTTTTCTCTTTTAATGGCAACCCCTACCCACCGGGGGCACTGCCGTAAAAAACATAAAATCTCGACGTCAAAGTGTATATACAGCTTATACCGTCACGTTCGGACTCGCAATTAACTTTTTACCATCTTGTACCCTCAAAGGATAAAAAAAACAAAAAAACAGTACCTCTAAAAGCTTCCGTAAAAAAAAAAATCATCGGTCAATCAGAAAAAAATAAATAAATAAAACATTGGCGTGCTCTCTGGTCCACGCACAAGAGAGAGAGTAGGGCACCGGACAACTTTCTATACCCGGTATTCGCCACACGTACACAGACAAACAACCCTCAACTCTCTGCCACCCCCCAAAAAAAAAAAAAACTTCTCCGTAAACAAACAAAAGTCTTCTTTCTTGCTTCCCAACACCCCCCCTCCCCCACCTTATTCTTTTCAAGCTCGAACGATCCCCCAAAGTCTCGTCCCTGATCCATCATCACTGACGCACAGGAAGAAAAAAAAAAAATAAAATAAAAAACAGAGCGAGTCCCCTTCACGCAAAAACTAGGACGTATAGGTATAGGTGCGAAAGCTTACCACTCGCCTCGTGTATAATATATTCTCCCTGTGGGTCCGTAAGCAGTTAGCCTCCTCCAAGCTTTGCGCGCACACGGTGCCTATACAAAACAACCCAGCAAAGAGAGTCTCTCTTGTCGCGACGTCCGAAAATAAGACTCGACTGCAAGTATGTATAAGTACCACTTAATGCCGTGGTACAACAAACGCGAAAAGCTACAGCTAGTAGACAACGTGGGCACGTGGCGAACGACTCGCTCGTGATGTTTATTTAGGTATCGCCCGTGTATCACGTATACATATGTAGGACGTACGGCCGAGCCAACTATCTCCGTGCAGTCTTCGGCAGCTGCCAAGTTAACGCACTTCCCCCAAACAGCCGAGGAAGACGCAAAACAAAGGAAATAAAATGGGAGGAGGGGGAGGAGGAGGAAGGGACGAGAGAAGAAAAGTATATACTTGGTCGCTCGCGTATATAAAATGCACGGTGCGGGTATATACGACAAAAGCGTCAAAGTGGCGAGTGTCGACTCCTCGCGGGATGATGGTCGCGAGGTAACTGGCGACGCCGCGCTCCGTACCTATACCGCACCTTGTGGCCCAGCGGAAGCGCGCAACTCCGTCCAGCCCCCCCTCTTCTTCCTCCCTTACGGGTAGTCGTCGCTACCCTCTCTCTCTCTCGTTGTACCGTGTATAGGTGTGTGCGGCGCGAAACTGTCCTCCAGCCAGCTGTGCACGTGTCGCGCCGAAAGCTTTGCCCCACCCCCATGTATAAGCGGGGCGCGTTTTATCGCGCGCCAGCGATTAGATAGCTCTCTCACGCCCAGGTAAGGAAGGGACCCTTTTTTTTTTTTTCTTTGTTTATTTACAACGTGTGTAACAAAATCATCCCGAGTTTGTTTCGTTCGTCGCATATCTGCCGTGTATAGGTGCAGGCTTGTTGTTACGCAATGGCCTCTTTTATATGCTCGTGTTGCGTTCGAGATGCGATTTTAAATTTACACCTGTGTACCAAATAATATACCGCGGATGTAACGCCAATACATGATTTCGTGCGATCGGACTCTTAGATTTCGGGGAGTACAAAAACTTTGAATGTATCGTATTTTCCTTTTTTTGCTCCGCAATGTGTATTTGGATGCTAACCATCGATTGGAAAACACTGCACTTTTTCCCTTGTATTTTTCCTCCCCTGTATACTTGGGTTTTTTTTTTTTTTTTTTTTTTTTTTTTTTTTTTTTTTTCGTTCACCAACAAAACTATACTGTATCGAATAAATCTATTTTACTTTGAAGAACCAAATCGACCCCTTACGTTTTCCAAACGACAACAGATGCACATTAACATTGAGAATTGAAGAAATTTCAGCNCATTCAAGTTTTTTTTTTTTTTACAACCAGCTAGCGATTTTTGCGCGCATATACTTACACAACGTGTTACACGCATGTGCTGTCACTGCGTAGACTCGACTTGGCGCGCATAAGCTCCCCACGGGGTCGTGAACCCTGTGTACACTTTATGTTCGTGTGTGGGTATGTACACGGTACAAAGGATACTTTTCAAAGGTAAAAAAAAAAGCTGCTTTGTCTTCTCTGTAAATCCTTTTTTTTTCCTCTGACCGTTTTTTAAAAATAGCCCCTCGAAGATTCCGAGAAACGTTACACGAAATCAATCGTCGATCCGAAAACGCGGAGGCGCGTTGCGTAATTAACTTGTCGCGGTGGCAGCAAGTAATGTTTCGCGAGGTACTGTGGTATGGAAATCATTTCCTCCAACTCCGGGGGGCACGTAAGTAAGTAGGTATAAGTAATAATTCCCGGAGAAGGCGCCGTATGGTCGCGCAGAGTCGACAAACTGCAGCTGGCGTACGGCCAAACTCGTTTACAATGCACTTTTCCTGATGGGCTTTTCGTAGATTCTACTTTTTTTTTTTTTTTTTTTTTTTTTTTTTTTTTTTTTTTTTTTTTTTTCTTGCGAAAGCACTGAATAGCAAAAGGCCTCGTTTTTTTTTTTTTTTTCATTCGACTCAAGGTCGGTTAATATTCTCTCTCCGACAAAGTACAAGTCGACTCCTGCCGGGTATAAGAATGATAAAGATATACATGTACATATACACTGGGTTCTCTCATAATATCGGTATGTATTATTCGATGAAAAATTCAAGCAGTCGATATTCGAGCCATATCGAACAACGGATTACCTACTTAAAACCTCAACTGGTTTTTTTCTTTGTTTTTCATTGAATTATCCATTCCTGGTGGCCTCCCCCCCCCCTTCCGCTGCTGCGATTCTCGTGAAATAAAAAGCTGTACGTAATCAACAGTATTCAACTCGATGAACCTCTTCTGAAATCATATCCTTGAAGCTGATGTATGTAAAAAAGGGAGAGTATAATCTTTAATCATCACGTAGATATACACGTGTAAAGTAAAGACACGAGAAACCCTTTGCCGGAAGTAACGAAACGTATACCGCGCCACGATGGTATCATACTCCCGAATAATTCTGAGACACGGGGGGAAAGCACATCCATACTCCTGAGAATATTATATTACACCAGCAATCATCTATATAACTCTCGTATATATACGTGCGGTAGAAATTACGCGACGCCTCTATGTATGTAGCCTCGGCTCGCGGATTTTGTGGAGGAAGTCGCGGGGTTGGCTCGACGAGAGCCCTCTCTTGTCGAACTACATAAGGCGTGTACCTACAGGTGAAAAGACGATGAAAGTCGAACGGCTGCTGCGAAGAGAATTTCCGCATACATACATACGTACATCATCAAAAGTAGTCGGGGAGGGGAAAAAAAAAAAAATGAGAGTTAGAGCAGTGAGTGTAAATGTAAGACACAGTGAGGGAGAAGAGGCGTGCGGGTATAAATATACGCAGACTTTCCCTCTCTATACTGTGTACTACATACTTACTCCCTGCTTCTTGTTACTCGGAAATCAGAGAGAGAGGGGGGGTGGTGGTGTATAGCAGGGGGTGGGAAAAAGGTATACGCGAGGGGGCCGGTCGATGCCACAAGGTCGACTGATATTCCTCACCGACCTACACCTATATCTCGCCGCTATGAAAGAGTATACGTCTGTGTATGTCATTTGGGTATGTGTACGGGTATACGTATATTATAGGCGAGAATGGAAACTTGGACACGGCAGGTATGGAAAATTCGGTACCTTGAGTTTTTTTTTCTTTTTTTTTTCTTTTTTTTTTTTTACAGATTTACTTACGGTCGTCGTAGGCTGTAAAAAAATATTGGCTCATCTGAATGTACCAAACAATGTACATGTATAATTATTCCACACACATGTACATCTCGTGTATACTGGCTGATTTTTACAAGATAAAAGTCCCCAACAGTATCTATACTCAGATAAATATATAATGTTTACGTTTACTCGTAAATGAAAAAAAAAATAAAAAAAAAAAACAGAAAATGTAAGTCAGCGATTTTTTCGTTCACCTCTGTCAAGTTTGTTCATTAAAATGCGAGCCAACCCAACTTGAGGCGATCATTATTAATTGGCCCTGTGAAAATCTCACGCTAAATTTCGCCGGTCTAACGACCGAGGTCTCATTAACGAGGCTCACATATTTATACAGCAGCTCTTTTGTATATACATACCCATGTGTCTGTATAGTACGGGGTTTAATTACATCGGGTAAACATATATATTTAGAGCGCGCGGTGGCTCAGTCAGCCAGGTCGTGGATTGGCACGCGGGAGACCGTGGTTCGATTCCCGGCCAGTGCGACTTTCGGGCAAGTACCTCTGTGCTTTTTCACCAGGAGCATTTCCTCGAGGAGAGTTTAAGGCGACCTTCTCGCAGCAATAATTTTCTAATTTCCCCCTACCCTCCTCCCAGTAATGGGAGGCGGCCTCCCATCCCTTTCCTTGTCCCTTTCCCAAGTGCTAAGTGCCCATAGTAGAGCCCTCGGACGTAGAGCACTATAAAATAAAAAAAAATAATAAAAACATATATATATATGTACTTCAATATTTCTCCACCATAACGGAGATCGTAAAAGTATACGCAATGAGGAACCAGAGGTGGAATATGATTGATTTGTTTGACCCAATTGATGTGAATGATTTATTCGTGGGTCCTTAGAGTATACCTATACAGAGAGTATATATACCATCGGCGCATCGGGATGAGTTTGGCTCAGTTGAGGGCTAATTATGGAAATTTTCATAAATAGTATACGAACGCGTTCGTAAAACTTTGGTCCAAAGGGAAGAAAAAAAAATTAATGGTTACGTAAAAAAAAAAAAAAAAGAATTACTTCTTTCAACTTTGCTGATGTAACTTTTCCGAAGGGCGGTAACTTTTATTGTATCGAGCGGAAAATTATCGGTTTTTGCTCGCCCGTCTGCGCGTACGTGTGTGTCCGAAGAGTATGAAAAAAAACTTTTGCACGAAGGGAAAATTTTCCTTTCATAACGCGAGCGTTAAAGAGTAATCCCTCGGGGCGCTCGTGCCAGAGACGGGCCAAAGGAGTTACAACTTTGATGAATTAAAACGCTGTACGTGTAGTACGTGCAGGTGTACGTATAAAAAATATATATCATGGATTAAAATACGCTAAAGCAACTCGTACTCTCAACAATCCATGTTTTGTATCTGTTTTTTTTTTTTTTTTTTTTTTTTTTTTTTTTTTTTTTTTTTTTTTTTTTTTTTTTT
>NW_019379523.1:4629794-4675138 GCF_000648655.2 Copidosoma floridanum | reverse complement strand
TTTTTTTTTTTTTTTTTTTTTTTTTTTTTTTTTTTTTTTTTTTTTTTTTTACTTTTCTTTCGTTATTTCTATTGAAAAAGAGTTGGCCAAATTCACGCGAAATATAAGACGACTTGGGGGTGTGTGTTTGCTCGATTAAAAATATAATTTTACACTTGGAGTAGCAAAATGTTTATCTATCGACACCGTATTTCATGAAATTATAATGAAAAAATTCTTGCTTTCGTCATTGTTTTCCACGCGTACCATATAACCTTTTTGTAATAAAAATAAATATATTTGAATCAAAATTTATGGTAGAAAAATTTTAATGATAATTTCTAGCCTATGCAGTAATAACAATAACTTTGGAAACTACAAAATTAATAATCAGTGCGACATAAAATATTAGTTTTGCACCCAAGACACCACTTTTCAGAAAAAGTTACCCTTTTTGTTTTATCTGACAAAAAAAAATGGGTACTCCCACGCGTTGGTCGTACGTAAAAAATAATGACTTGGAGTAAAACCCATCCAGCCGGGAGTCCGTGATAATTACCCAGTGTCGCGTTGTTCTTTTTTTGTTTTTTTTCTTCTCTCTGCCTCAGTTATCGCACCCAGGAGTTCCCGCCACCACCGACGCTTTTACAATAAAGCATGAAAAAAAAAGAAAAGAAAAAAAAGTGAAAGATGGTACGAATAGCGGCGGAGGCAAGGGCGGGCCCATCGTTGACAATTAAACACAGAGAAGATACAGGGAGTGGGAGAAATAAAAAAAAAGTATCGGAGCAACTGCCACGTCCACAGAGAGAGGGAGATAAGAGAGGGGGGTAGGACACGCGAAGCAAAAGCAGAAGAGGTACAGGGCAAAACAGAAGGAGGAGAATGGGGGGTTGAACAAAAGCTTCTTCTCATTTTTCGAAATTCGGTCGCGACCTTCGTCGGCCTGGAAAACCGATGGAAAATCGTTCTTGAGTTCTCATTAGAGCCGGCCTTGGCGCCGTTTTTTTTTTTTTTTCCTACTCCTCCTCCTCCTTTTCCTCTTCAACTTTTTCCCTCCCCCTTGTATACGCGTGGCAGCTACAATCCTCCTCTTTTCTTCCTACCTATTTTTTTTTTTTTTTTTCTTCCTTCCATTGGACGGAAAAACTACGCTAACGATGATTAAATGCGCATCATCGACACTCCTCATGGAAACTTGGACACGGCAGGTATGGAAAATTCGGTACCTTGAGTTTTTTTTTCTTTTTTTTTTCTTTTTTTTTTTTTACAGATTTACTTACGGTCGTCGTAGGCTGTAAAAAAATATTGGCTCATCTGAATGTACCAAACAATGTACANTTTTTTTTTCTTCCTTCCATTGGACGGAAAAACTACGCTAACGATGATTAAATGCGCATCATCGACACTCCTCTTCTTTGCCTTGGCTCGCGCGCATACACCTATATACATCCCCACTAAAATTTCCAGAGCCCTTGACTGTCCTTCTTTCCCTCGAGACTCTGATCCGTGCACACACGTCCATGGGTGCGAGATACGCGGGGACTTGGCAAACGTCGACGAGGCTCGAGTAGCGTACGTACGTCGCTTTCAAAAGCTTCATCCTCGTCCAAAAGCTCGTACAGTAGAAAAAAGGGGTGAGGGCTGGGGGATCTTAAAGCGCAGGTGCCGAGCGTTTCGGCAAACACGGCTTTATTTTTCCCTCGGGCCGGATACCCATATATATACACTCTGTGTCCTACTGTACCAATGACGGTGGGGGGTTTCGTTCTGTTCTATACTTAGAAATAATTGGCTCTTTTTCGCTTCAAATGGAAATTTCGGTACTCGAAGGGGCCGTGTACATCTCAAAAGTATAATGGATTGGCATATGGTTATTCGGTCTTGCAGCGGGAAATAATGCGGAAAAAAATATACAAGTTCCCTTTTTTCTCCTGAAAGCTCCTTGTTCAATGGAATACAACAGAGTAAACAAAAAAAATTTAAGAATATTTCGAAGACGTTTGTTAATCGAGTAAAACGTGGCAAGTCATTTTTTATCGTATAGCGCGTGATTAATAACGGGAGTTTCTCAACTATAATACAATTGTTAGCAACAACATGCACCATTGGCGAACCTTGGCTTTTTTTTTATTTATTTCGCGTAAAATGAAAAAATTGCTTCAATCTACAGTTCGTTTCTACTCGAGTAAGCGCATCGTCTGCAAAATCAAGTAGAAACAGTCGAGTCAGGTAAGACAAGCTGATCATTAATTTTTAATTTTCAAAAGTACTAAATAAACAAAGAAATTTTGTGAACTGTATTTACATCAAGTCGCAACGCCATTCATGATACGCATTTCTAGTGGTGAAAGTCAATTTTACTCGTTCAAATATAAGCTTAGAATAATAATGAATTGTAACAACAAAAGCGTATAAAAAAAGTTGGTAATGGTGGAGAATTGATATCACATACACCGATCATATTACAATTATTTGGATAAACCCCAATACAGTAGCATCCACGTACTGTCTTTGTATACCTTACTAAGCTGTCATCAGTATAAGAAAATAAAAATAAAAAAGAATTTCAAAAGAAAAAAAAAAAGAGATACATTTTTTTCGATAAACGCGCAGTACTTTTGCTACATACTGTTCACTGAAACTGCTGGAATATATTGCTACACAACAACTGACTTCTCGGAGCCTTTTTTTTTATTTTCATGCTACTTAGCCCTCCTATTGTGAAGAAACAAAGGCATCATTTTGCATGGTTCTTTCGGTCCAATTGTTGTGCCACGTAATAAAAAAAAACTTGAAATGCATGAGCATACCTGTACCGTATTCATGTATTTTTAAATTACAAATCCAGGCTCGTGTACTTGAGAGTTCATTTGAAACAGCGGCTGCAAGCGGGAAGATAAAGAGGTAGAAAAAGAAAAAAAAATCAGTGACTACTGCAAAACGCGGATCCATCGATTGTTCCGTAAATAAAGAGCTTCAAGCGCGCAACGCGCCGAAAAAAGTTCTATTCCCAAATGAGAGGGCAATTTGACGAGATAATACTTGAAAAAAAAAAATAAATAAATAACGTATCTCCAATTTTTTTTTTTTTCCCTTCCCTCTTCATCATTTTTATTATCTTTTTTTCAGACTCGATATATTTTCACCCTGAAAGACAAGTTAGCCAAACAAAGGCTCCAATGCTTGAACCGCGCGACCAAATTGGCACGTTTGTTATTAAAAAAAAAAAAAAAGTATTTTCAACGCAGTTTTATACAGTGCAAAGAAATCTTTATTCTATAAATCCAACAGCGAAAACAAGTAAATATTATTGCACTACTGACAAACGTATCGATAAATCTATTTTATGATTTACACCTCCACGACGCGGTGGATTTAATAGCTCTTCCAGTACTGCACAAGAGCTTTTTTACGAGTCACCAAAATTAGAGTTCGAGTCTCTGTGGTTTCTCGGCGACAAAAGCATCGGTCCAAGCAAAAGAGCAAACAAAGGGCCCCGTGTATCGACCAAAAGCCATCGTAATATTTATACGCGTACAATGCAGTGTTTCTGTTGGTTTCATCTGATATGTAATACCCACATTTTTTTGTTTGACGACCCCGAAGTTACTCACTCGAAAGGAAAAAAAAAATAAAATAAAATAATAGCTTCAACCACGTTTTCGTATACAAGTACCGAAAAGTGCAACAACGAATAGTGCTTCCAAAAACCACACTTAGCAAAGGGAGGGAGGGTCGTTGCCAGAGAAAGGGAGATATAAACCGTAAATTTCAAAGCCCTTTACGAGTGCGACCATCAACCATACAACTATCTCCCCAGCACCTGGGCTCACTCGGAGAAACCCGACCAAATCTCGCGCTCGAATCACATGACTCTCGCCAAGAGGAGCCATACAAAGGAGACTTTCGCTATGCGAGGCGGGGGAAAAAGAGGTATTGTACGTTGTACGGACACTTTTTTTTTTACGACGTGTCTTTAACTCGCTCCGTCTGACCCCGAGATTCGTTGTGCCTCGCTCTGGTCGCAGGTGTATCGTATACCTATATGTACACGTGTGAATGGCCACAGCACGCCATCGTTACATTATACCTGCGAGGGACTAAAACCGGTGGTACTTTTTAATGGGTGTATAAGGTGTATTCTCGAATGTACTTGCTCTACCTAAAAGCGCAATGAGAGGGATGCTCGGAAAATTAACGTACCAGCCTCCGAGGGGCCACGTGCCTTATCTCGCGTGCGTGTCTGATGGCGCCGCCGACAAATTCATATTAGCAACGTGCCGGGAGTTTTTTTTTTCTTTTTTTTTACTAAATTGCGCGCACCACCCCTGCATGAAAACCCACACTGTGCATTTTGTCTACACAGTGTACGGGGAGAGAGCGGGGCTAATATGAGGATTGCGCTGGTTTGGCGGTTGGTTGCAGTCATTGTTGTGGTCAGCGGGATGTAAAATTAAGATTAACAAGTCCGTGAAAGTGATGAATTAATATTTCCATGGGAGGAAAAAAAAAAGTGCTACTTGTTGAAAACACGTGTACTTTCAAGAGGGATCTTTTTCATTTTTCCACACACCCACTCTTTTTGGTATTTTTATTGTAAACTGATGAACAATAAACTCTTTTTTAGCTCAACGAGCCCCCCCCCCCTTCGCCCTAAAGAACCAAGCACCTTTTCCTCGAAGGACCACAGTAGCTTTTTAACGCCCACGGGCCCTCGCAGTGTTGCACAAAGCGTGAGTTTATGCGACTCTTCTCGCTTTTTTATAACGACCCATGAAAAAAAACAAACAAAAAATAAAAAAAAAATTGGAAATTAAAAAAAGAACCGTAGCCGGATTAAATTTAAATATTGAAGCAGGGCACGGAGCAGTGGTCGCGCGCGTAAGTGGGCGAAAATTCATCGCGCGTCCGTGGAGGAAAAAAAAAAGGGGGAGGACTAAAAATCGTTATAAATTAATGCGTTTGGTATAGCCACGGGAAAACCCATTGGCTGAAAGAGTAAAAGATAGAGAGAGAGAAAGTTTGTTCAAGTACAAAAGAAGGCAAAAAAGGATCGGAGGGGCCTCCGCTCGTGCGTAATAAGAGTTTGTGGTTTTAATTAAAAGAAACGGGAGCTGCGCGCTACATACAGGTACGTTGGTGTATTTTATATGTATATGGTTAGGATATCAAGTGTAGTATCTCTTCACTGTGTCAGGTATACAAGGTGTGGGTGTTGTGTCGAAAAAAGTGTAAGCATAGGTTTAAACAATATTTATATGGGCAAAAGAAAAGGAGGAAGGACGTTGCAGCGTGTATACGAGTAGGTACTCCGAAACAATATAAATATTATTATTATATCCTTGCATGGACCACGAGGCAACGTCTCGTCACATGTTATACCTCCAACTTTTGTTTGCGTCCACGTAAATTACACAGGTATAAATAGTACACACAGCACGTGCCCGTTTTGGTCCAGCTCTGATCGTAAATGATCCGAGCGCTGTTTGCATTGCATATATACTATAGGTATCCACGTCAAAGAAGCTTTGTATATGCATTGTGTATGTTGTACCTGCGCGAGTGTTACTAATCCGTTTGGAATTTCGAAGGAAAAACAAATTATTTCCAATGCGTGTCTACGAGAGCGCGAGAACTAGTTCGAGTTGGTAAGTACTATATACATACACTTACTTATTATTTCCGTCGATGTATAATGCTATCGTACATTATGCAAAACAACTACAGCCGGCCATATATGTATACGCCTCTATACGCTATATACCTATGTGCATTTATCATAAATTATGACGATGGGTGGAGTATATACTGCACGTGCGCGTTACGTATAGGTTTTTCTTCCTTTCTATGTGGCGTTGATGGATTTAACGAGAGGAATAATATAGGATTTTTTCTTGTCTTTTACTCCAAAGAGCGTCCTTTGAGCTTTTCTTTCGGACCATGGAAGGAAAACTCCCTGCCTCCGAGTTTACACCGAGATTTTTCCATTATTCTTTACTTTGGCTTTTTTTTTTTTTTTCCTTCTGTGCTTTGATTAAACATGCATTGCACCACAAAGTTTGTTTTTGTCCGACGATTGCGTTCCGTTCTTTTGTATAGGTGGGGGTTTCCCATCAAGTTTCTTGTAAGTAGGATTTCACGGGATCTCGTCCGAATTGAAAGTGTAACGAGTGTACTTGTTTGCGATGGTTTTTGCACCTTTTAGACAAGGATACTCGAAATTTCACCGATTTCCAATGGATCCCCTGATAATATATAACTTCGCTATCGATGTATCATGCATTAGTTTTTCCGCGCGGCGATGGTAAAATACATCAAGCAACACGTATAATTTACTCTATACGAAAAACGTGTCCGCGCATTCTTTGTTTCTTGAAAACGTCGGTAACATCGTTTCGAGCACACGAAAGAGTAACACACGAGCAACACACCTACACACACGCGCACAATTTCTATACCATGTATAATAATGCAGGGGTGGTAAGGTGCATAATATAGGTATATGTTTATCGACAAGAGCATAGCTGCAGTTGCCCTTTTTTACTCTCACACCTATACTGTTCTTCAGTCTCACTTTGTTTTTCCTCTGCTTTACGGGCACACGACAACACAATGTATTGCACACACAAAAGGATCGATACAGGCGCGTCACCTATTTATCAAGCAAATACAAAAAAAAAAAAAAAAATGCATCACGTATGTACATACCCCCTTTACGCGTAGTGTGTTTTTTCTTTTTATATAATGTTACAGCAAGTATATACAGCAGAGCATTGATGCGCACTGCATAATACACATAATAATAAGAGATCCACCACGCGCGTCTCGATGTTTAAAAAAAGGGGTATATATTTTATTATTTATGCAATGTACACGCGAAGGATATAATATGCTTTCGCTACCTCCGCAATGATGTGTACGTGTCTCTATCCGAAGAAGTTGGGGTAGTTTTTGTACGTATTTTGCTATTTTTGTGTGTCTACGTGTGTTTTATCACTAAAAAAACAATGCACACGCCAGAGATCGAAAGACTATTTTTCAAAAAAAACAGGAAAAAATTTTTTTTTTATTTATTCATTTTTTTTTTTTTTTTTTTTTTTTGATGCCCTGTTTGTTCGCAATATACTCTTGATGTTGAATCATTGCTGATTCTGAGTAAAATATATATGCTTGGCAAACACTAATGTGGTAATGCGTACACAATAATAAAAAAAAGAAGCGGGCACGTGCATCATTTGGGGTTTTCCAATGTATTCGTGTATAAGCGAGAGTAATTGGGTTCGCGTATCTTTCGTGGAGCCAATAAATTACTCGGGAATGACAACAAGTGTATAGCCAACTCGAAAGCACCTTTGAAAACAAAAATCGTGAAAAAAAAAAAAGAAATCACCTCAGAGGAAAGACAAATTGGGACGTCCCGCGCACTCGGCCACTATATAATATACACCGTCAAGAGGAAGGAAGGAGATTCAATGCGCGCGCGTGCGTGCGTGTCGGTGGCAGGTGTACATATGCGTTCATTTATCATCACGTGAAAAGTCAATGGTTAAAGACCGATTTCGCCAAGCTGGTTTACCCACTTGCTCCGATCTCACTCTCCAGGAGGGGCTGGACCAAAGTTGTTTACACGTATACGTATATATACACTCGTTGCATTCAAACGTGGGTGTGGGTCCGAGGATCGATACTCACTCGACGCGCAGCAGCGTGTGGCACCGCTGGCGTACATATATATATGTGACCTGGATTTTCCCGCGACATTTTCATGTTCCGCAGTTATTCGCACGGACTCGCCCCGCACACACCACCTCCGCTATATCCTGCGGATCGATTAGGTCCTCTTCCCACCTCCGCTTCACCCCGGCCTTTCCGGGAAGCGAAAGCGAAAGTACGAAAGTTACCTATACACGCACACCTGTGTATATTATATTATATTACCTGATGCACTCCCTGTTCTATGGAGAGGCTTTTTCGATAACACCCCAAACCCACCCACCCCATCAGTCCTCATCGCCGATTACACCTTAATGGGTATATAGATTAACATTGTAATATAAACAAAATACAATTCCTTGGGGGGTGAGTGAGCGTGTTTTTATTGAATGAACTTTTTTTTTTTTATATATGAAAGTAATGCAGATGTGATCTTTTCATAAATTCTCATTAGAAAAAAAAAAAAAGAAAGAAAGACGATTCGCTTAGCCGATAAAGAAGTTGTTCCGGATTTGGATATTTATACGAAGAGGGGGGGGGGGGTATTTTTCATCTACCTCGTGCACACACTTGAGTGGAGTCGCGAACGGGATTTCCAAAAGGGTACAGGGATGAGGTGGGAAAATCCTCTTCGAGTAAATTTACCCCCAAACTCGTGCGTACACCCACACCCAGATACCCTATACGCGTGGTACAACGAGTGGTGCGTGGGTCGAGGTGGGTATATCCGGAGAGGCCACGGGTGCAGGGAATTTGTTGTTTTTTTTTCCCCCTCCTACGGGGGGATCCAAAGGGCGTCCCGACCTACATTTTCACGCGGCGCCAATTCACAAAGTATAGCCCTCTCGCGAGTACGGGTATCGCGAATTATTGTCCCTTCCCTCCACAAAATAATATATATATGCACACACAATCAGTCCCCGGTGATGAGTTATTGTGCCCATATCGCACTACACTCGATATTCGGGTATTTCGTGTACCTACATTTGTTATATATTATCATGTATTCCTGCTATTTCGTTTACACGCGACTGCAACGTAATTTCAGGTGTACCTAATAATATTGTTATTATACATGCTGCATACCGAAGACGCGCGACGAGGAGGTTCATTAAATGTGGGATTGTTACATAGCTGGGTGAAACACTCGGCGAACGCCAATGAATGGGGGTGGGATTGAAAACAATCATTTTAAATGAAACTATGATAATACGTAACCCATACATTAAAAGTTCGGCTTTTTTGCTGACTATCGAGTGTGAGGAAACCAAGTTGTGAGCTTANCATTTTTATCAAACGATATTGTTTTTTTCATGAACTATAAAAATTGGAAAAAAGGATGCTCCAGCTCACTCTAAAGTTGAGATAGAAAAAAATGACTTTTTTGCCATAACAAACTAATAATTTTATTTTTTGTTGGAAAAAAAGTTATGTATTATCATTACGTATTTCTACATTACACTGCTGGAGTAATTTGTTAGTTTTATTGAAAGAGTGGCTAAAAAATCAAGAAAATTGCATTGTGCTTGTCGATAGCCAAAGCATAGTTGGAGCTATGGAACTGTTTGACGAGAAAAGAGATATTTGGGAGCTATTGATTGAGCAATGGGAGCGTCATGTTAATGCTAATTCAATAAACAAAGCAAAGAAGGTAGTACTAATTTGACACTGGTCCGAAAACAGAGTAATGCCTTCTTAAACATTCTATGAATGCCATACAAGCCAGCTAAAAAGAAGTATAAGGCATTAGCTAATTCAATGCAAAAACATTTAAGACAGCATCGTGTAAAATAACTGAGTGCTTCAAGTTTAAAAAGAGGTTACAAAAAGTAAAAGAAGGAATAAGTGATTTTGCGCAAACTTGAAGCAACGAGCAGAGCATTGTTATTTTACAGCAGAGCTTAATAGTCATCTTCCTGATGAATTTATATGAGGAATACATTCTGATTTTACTAAAAAATGCTCTGACGAGAAAAAAATTTGACGTTTAATTTATTAATTAAGCAATGAAAAAGGTAGTAGCTATGAAAGCAGCGAATCGTAATACAGACAACATGCTAACATTGACCATTGGAAAGTTCGGTAAATTTTATAAAGTCGAATGAGCCGCTAAAGAAATTAAACAAAGGCTAAGTAAATTCAAAATAACAAGCATCCCAAGATAATGTAAGTTCTAGATAGGCAAACTTGCAAGCATCAGGCTTTGAGGATTTTTGTTGTGGGTATTCGCTCCGTGCATGACACGCAACGCCGCCCTCGGTGTCAGAATCGCGCAATACCGTACCCCCGTATGATTAAATCGTAACACTGTCGCTTATAGGAGAAAGTATTATTTATTGAATAAGACGTACATACTGCTATCGCGTAAACATCAGCACCCAAAAAAATGGATATGATTATCCAAACAGGCTTTAAAAGTTTAAGTTGCAACATAGTTTTTAATAATGAAACGCTGAAAAAAGCTAAAAAATTAGTAGAGAGTGGGCACGTTGCCTACGTACAGGAATATGTAAATAAAGGAGTCGGTCATCTGATCAATTGCTATGTTGTGAGACAAACATCTGTCAGCTTAAATCCTTACAAAGTAGAATTATCTGTAAGCCTATGCTTGACAAATGTAGGTTATGGTAACATATACATAAATGTGTAATTTATTTATCAGATTAACGAAGACCGCTGTATCTCCAACGTGAGCTGACAGCTCCTTCTGTTTTGTTTCATGGGGTCTACTTGGGAATTTATACAGCACCACCCCCTGCTTTTCTTCCTTGTTGCAATTAACAACGCAGCACTGTCTCGTACGCATTTCGTTACTTTGTAAACGTAAACACTGATTCAGATTATACAGCTAGCGGCAGCCTATGTCGACTGCTTGGAGTTCTTGCTCACACGTATACAACATTACAGATAAGTATGTGTGTTTTGTACTGTATGACAGATGATAACGTTTTTTTTATCCCCTCCAACCTGATGCACGGAGCGAATACCTGTGTCTCTGACGTCGGACGCGTGACATTATACAGGTAATACAGGGGGAAAAAGACACAAACACATTGGTTCGCTCTCCGTTGCTGAATGTGCCACATGTGCAGCCATGCGGGACGAAGAAAAAAACACCGATGTACTAGCGTAAGTACCTATTTTACACACAAGAATGTTCACGTCGATCTGTTCGCGGGAGATAAAGAGAGACGCTTCCTTATACATGATGTGCTTATTGTGTGATAATAACTCGCGTACAATGTAATCACCTTCGCGTGCCAGAGCAAGTTTTTAAATACACGTGCAAGTGTATACAAAGACCCGCGCGTACATGTATATATAGGTGATGCGCGATGACTGCGTGCCGGCTCGTTGCTCTTGATGCAAAAGGCTGCTAAAGTTTTTTTTTATGTTTTGGCAAGGTCGTCGCAGGTGCTTCTGTATTTTTCTTTTTTTCTGTCAAAATTAAATTGACGCACGTAACTCGGCTATACCGTCGGCTCCGAGATAAAATTTCTACACTCGATTGAATAAATGTATAATAATTACGAGCGGGTCGGTGCCAAGTGTACAACGCACTCTTTAATACATCAGGTGTACGTGACGCGTGAGTCTTCATTACTTTCGGATTATTTTTTTGTTCGCCGCGCAAGTGTGCCGATTACCATGAGAGACTGTACATATATAGGTTGTTTTTTTTTTTGTTTCCTTTACGGTAGCGTTAATTAAATGTGGGATTTATCCGGGGGGGGGGGGGGTATAAAAGGCTCCTCATTACAGCGGCAGCTTGCAGCCGGTTGTGTGGAAGTAATCCTTCTCTCTCGGTGTTTATTTTTTACCCCCTTCGCCCTTTTCCCGTCACCGCTCGGTATATAATATGTACAGCGGGAGCTTTTCCGTGCGCTCTAATGGTGTAATTGCACGCGAGGGAAAAAAAAAAGGGTAGGGCATTTTTTTCCAAGTTTTTGAGAAAGAGAGTAGGTTACACGCTTTTTTCCCCTTCGTTCTTTCCAAGGGTTTTTTTTAACAAGATATATATGTGTACACGGGCTCTTGTCGAAATGGGCGACGGCAAAAATCTCGGTTCGGATCACTCGAGGCGGGAGATTGATGGAATCATCGGCCTACACGCCGTGTATTTAGTGCTGAGGACGCGGTCAAAGTAGATTGACTTTCGCTTCCGGAACGAGACATATACTGCAAGTTTAGCTCTGGGGAAGTTGGATTGTTTTTTTTTTCCACGCATAGTACCAGTTAAAGGTCGGTGTCATCCGCGCGAGGCCGACCACGTTGCCTGAGTCGTTTGTTTTATCGTTCTAAGCTTTACCACATCTTGAGGGATAATGACTGTTGTTATCACATTTTATTGTACGAGGCGAGAATGTAACAAGTCGAGCGATCAACAACTGCATCGATTGTCCTATACGTGAGCGAAAGTGTACTAAAGTAGGTACCTATTAGTTAAAACTGGGGCTTAAATAAGTAGCCGTCTGTTGTTGCTCGATGAGACAATTGTATCTAATGGCACTCTCTCAAATAAGATTGACGGTAAAAAAAAAAAAAAAAAAAATCAATCTGCAAAAAAGTGCTTTCAATATTTGTTGTCTTTTAAAGCGAGATTACATTTGAGGGAAAATAATTAACACAACAGCAAGGCGCCAAATAAAATTTGTATCTGTTTTTTTTCATCCATATGAATAAGGGGACTTCTGATTGTACAATATTATACATGGTGCCGCAAGCAGCACAGAGCAGGGTTTAATTTTACACCTATACGGGTAAATTAAAAATCTCTCTCATCTGTTAATACTCTTACATTACATATATACAATACTCTACAGTAGCTGTTGATTTATATTTAAAAATAGAAGCCAATCAAGATAACGTACGCATTGTATACCATACAATAGGGACGGCGCATGAGAGATGGGCTAGATTGCTTGGGTTGCAAATACTTAATAAAATGAAATGCTCTGCATCGCTCCGCAGCATCTCCGCAGTGTACACATTTTTTTTTCATTTAATTTTTTCTTTTTTTTCGTGTATTAACGCACACTCTGTACACGTGGAGTTAACCTCAAAACTGAGACGTTTTTTTAATTCTCTGTTATTGTTTTTTTTCTTTGCGTCGTCTGCAACTGTTGGGCAGATATATATATATGCGTATACGTATAGATATACTTGGAAAAATAGTGAAAGAGAGAGAGAGGAAGAGTAACTGTCGTGTCAGTCGTGTGCGCGGGAGCGGGACGAAGGACTAAAAATCGATTCGCCCTCTCTCGACACACCACTAGCCAATATAAATATGAAGGGTACACTTGCAACTCTTGCTCATCTGCTTTAACTGCATCACCATCATTTATTTAATAAGTATAATACATACTTATAAAGTGAGTATTCCCAGATACAATAGTCAGAAAAAGAATATACTACTCACATTTTTGGTTGATCCGTCATCTTGGCAGTTTATTGTATCACCGATGATGGGACAAAGTTCCGTAGGCTGTAGGTATACGGTTCACCAGCTCCTGGTACGGCGTGTCTTAGTTTGATAGGGCAAAGAGGAAAAAGCGTTTCAGCTTTTTCAAAAAATTTTATCGAACCCTCGAGCGGATGCTGCAACGCAACGTAAAATGTGTCACGTACTCATACAGGTACAACAACACATGTACACGCGCGAGAAACCCTGCAGCTTTTAAATTGTCTTTTGCATCTGTAATAAACTTTTTATATACTTTACGAGCTCCTCCTCGTCGTGGCTTCCGTCGTCGTCATCACCGCTGCTTACCATACATCGGGAGACTGATTCTTTTTAATCACCACTTCTCCTCCGACTCCGATCCGCAGCAGCTGCTGCTGTTTGTTTTCCGAATAACATTGGGTTGATCGTTGGTTTTTACCATCCACTCGAATGACGTTTCGGAGTTATTCGGATACAAAACTATACATACAGCAGGGCACAGGCATCATCACTTTGACGAGCTAATGTTTTGCCCGGCACACATGCATATAAGTACGTTGATCTGCAGAAGATGCACTTGCAGTTTTCAAGTTGAAAATAACAACAACAACCACAACTTTAATTAAGTGTCCATACTGAAGATCCTAAGAGCACTGAGCGCGACAAAATATACTTGTAACCTGGGTCAACACGCCCCATCACCACCATACCACCCACGATACGCTGCAGCAGAACTGCACTTTCTTCTTCCAGTATACTCTTTCATACTAAACTCATCTCCTCTCTTTTCATGGTGTGTGCAGCCAAGATTCTGCGCGCAAGACGCTGCGTAATGCTGCTTTTTCTCGCGTTATCGTGTATTTTTATAGTTTCTGCAACGCGTGTGTGCTCAATTGTCGCGAATCTCTCTCGCACGACTATACATCAGAGGTGGACAGTAAAAAAAGAGAACACTACACCTATATATATATATATATATACCTAACGCGCGCGCCCGGTCACGCACCATCGATCGCCCTTCTGAAAGCTGCTATTTTCTATCTGCCGGCTTTCAAGTTTATTTTCGTTTTAAATGTCTCGGAGATGATGCGCTGCTGTCATATCAATTGTTGACCTATTGTAATCTACATTGATAGTGCAGGAACGATGTTACAGACACCCTGAACTTGGCACTTTATTGGCTTATAAATGATAATAGGTAGAGGTAAAGCTTTGGAGAGGAGAGAAAAATTGAAGACACGCGACGCGAAAGTACTATATTAACAGATCAGCTTCCTCGAATGTTGACGAAACAATCAGCTGCTCTGCAGCTCAGCTTCTGTGGACTGCTGACGACATCTGTCGGTAGCCTGAGATTAGAAATCAGAATATTCAGGATGGAGGGCGTTTTGTTGAATTTTTGGTTCTTTTTTCGGAATCTCAATTGTTTTATTACATTAGCAGACAAATATTTTTTTTAATATTTATTTTCAACATAATAATTTTTATACTCGTCGCAGATTATCATAACTCTGGGTTTCTGATAAAAATCATATCTGGTAATATTAAGAAAAAAAATCTATCAACTGTCCTTTGGTACGGGAATTGTTGTATATCCACGTTAGCGCTACAGATGTAAGAATTCATCAAGGAACTAATTTTTACTTGTCCTTTTTCGATTCACTGTCTTCGTAGGGTGATGGTGGATCCTGAATTAAAAAATGCTCGTGTTAAAAAAAAAAATAACTATAAGACATTCGTTATATTAGATTTTTAAGAAAGGATTGTGAAGGACAGGAAAACTCAATACCTATTTAATACTATCTCCAAAAATAGAATTTATTTTTTTTGTGATTCGTAATTTCAATTTTGGAATCTGTGGAATCCACTAGTCTCACGATTTTCGTATCATCAAATTTATCTCTCACAAACGTCATATCACGAGTACTTTCATTATTTTCAGCGCTTTTGTTTGGTTCTAAGGAGTTGCAACAGTTTATCTCATTATTCCTTTATCAATCAGTTGATAAATTTTAATTTTGTGTAACTATTATTTAAACTGCGATTAAAGATCAAGTTTTTTTTTTAACATGGAGATTAAATGTGAAAAAACTTAAATAATTATTCACGTATTGAGAAAAGGTAGGAGAAAATTTTCAGGATGATCGGGAGTTTTAAATTAATTTAAAAATCCACCTACATCAGTTAAATCTTTAATAGCCTGAGTAGCTTTACTATATAGCGTACCAACAGCTGAAGCCGCTGAACCTGCAGCACTACCAGCTAAATTTTTTAATTCTGAAAAATTGGTAGGGACTTTTGGTAGGTGTGGCCAAGATATTTCAAGTTGACTTTCGCCTCCAGGTTTCACTATGGAACAATTTTTCAGGTACATAATTTTCATGTAATTTTATAATTTTTATGAATGAACATTTCTGACTTACCACCGTAAAAAAAGTTATATCCAACATTAACGTAATATTTTGCTATTATCACTCCTTCTTGAGCCTGCTTTGGATAACAAATTGATGCCACTGCTAATGCACCTGTGCTGGTATAAACAAGCTTCTTAAATTTGCCTCCCCTCAAAGCTAATATCAAGCCAGATAAACCACCTAATCCAACTGCACCGATTCTGGGGAGCACATTTGATTCTTCTCTCAAGTAATCAAGTGTGACTGCAATGAAGTAGATTGCATGAAAACACACATTTTGTATGTAAAGTTGAAAAAATTGTGTTGTATTATACCTTGACTGTGTGCTTTGCCAGTTTCTATTGTATTCGTTATAACAGCTGTGTAGCCCGTAAACTGTTTAAAAAACTCTTGCACTGATTTCCTGACCATTCCAAAGTTTTGCTCCAAAACACCTTCTTCAGTTTGGACACTGTTAAAAACGAGCATTAAGTGTTGGTTAAAAATAAGTATGGCTCATTACTCATTGACGCAAGTCAACACGTCTTATTTAGATTTATACTTGGCATACGGCTTGAAAAATTTTTTTTATCTGTACAGTATGAGAATTACTTTTTGTTTACCATGGAGGTTCCCTAGACGCAGGCTTTTCAAATGTGTAAATCGGTAATTCGGAGGGTCGTACGAGGTTCTTGGCTTGATCGTCGTTGCTTACATTAACTGGTTTTTCATCCGGTTTCGGTTTCATGGTTGGAACAGCGGCACACAGACCACAGGGCATTAAAAATTTCTTGAATAACTTGAACAAATATGCAAATTAATTTTCGATGACACAATGCGTTACTTTATAACATTTTTTTTTTTTTTTTTGACATTTTCCATTAAACGTTGAAGGTTAGGTAAGCTACGTCAGGTTCTTGTCGTGGTAAAAAAATATATCACCTTTATTCCGTTCATCATGGATAAAACTTTCAACTTAACGGACCACTGAACTTTTATTTAAACGACTTGGAGCATTTTTTAATAAAAAATGTGGCCTAAGACAACATCAAAGGGTCTCATTTCTAAAATATAAACTAATTATCAATGATCAACCGCGAACTAGACTCTCTCGGAACTCGAAGTAAAAATTGTGAAACTGTACAGTTGGGACATCTGCAGTTTAAATTTTACAACTCACACAACTGCATATAATTATGTCTTCGCGAGAAATTTTTTTTTTTTTTTATAAAATACCGATATTTTTTGAAACATTAGATGTATAACTTACCTTTGCACGAATGAAAAATAGACTTATGGATGTACAGCTATGAAATATTTATTTTCAATAATTCGCGACACACTTGATCAAAAGTTAAAAAATCAATTATAAAATCTGAAATAACAAAAAAAAACGTGTACTTTTAAATGTGTGAAATACAGAAAAAACAAAATAGAATTGATCTGAGATGTTGATTAAAAACAAGAAAAATAACTTCAGATTGTTAATTTAATACATGACCTAAATCGACGACTCGTGTTTTTTGATTTGATTATTGAGGTAGTAAAAATCTAGTAATAACATGCAAGAGTCAATTGAAACAACTGTTTTCTAAACATACTTTAACTTGGGTCCTACCGATTTCAACTAAAACTCCTGGTTGGTAAGCGTCGCATCGGTGAATCGGTTCTCTGCACGTGACGTCTTTACCAAATATGTTTCCGATCGTACGATCTAAGATTTTATGAACGAAATCTCGCATTGTGTAATTATTTTTCTTTTTCTTTGCATGTAGTTTTCCATAAAAAATATTACTAGAATTTTTATTGGATCTTTTTCATAAAAAATTTAAGTGGTTAATGTGTTTTTGTAAGCTACTTGAAGTTGTATTTAGTTGACTGTTCAAATACTTTCGATTTCAGTAAAATAAAATGAAAATCCAATAAATAATTATCAACACTACGGGAAAGCGTGCTATAAAAAAATACATACTTATATTGTACGTCTATATTTTCAAATAAACGATATCGTGTAGGAAAATAAAATGAATCAAACGCTTCTTTAAATTTTGATTTTTTTTTTTACAAAATTTATTAGTTTTGAAAAATCTTAGTTCAAATTTTAACATAACATGAACACAAGTATCAATACTATTACCTAGTGGCACATTGCATAATGTTTAATACAATGAAAATTCGAATCACGACAATCGAAACAATTTGATTCAAGCACGACACGACATCTTATCAAAAATACTCATTCAAATATCAATTCTTTCAAAGTAAAACAGTTTATACTATGATGTCTTGAGATAATCGCCGGCTTTTAATTGAATATAACGTATAAATAATTTTTTAATCTTTAACAAAGAAATCTTCAAGATTTATTCACACAGTATCTTCACAATGTTAGCATCGTTGACACTGTTCAAATGCTGTTAAACTCGTAATCGATAAAATATAAATTAGTAACGTGAAATTCTTTAGAAATCACTTGTGTTGTTATATTTTCTATGTTGACAACGAATGAAAATTCTTCAACAAGAAAATCAAATAGTTTTTCGCCTCTTGTGATGCAACAATATTCCTCGAAATTTTATGTACAACTTAAATGTAATACGTAAGCTAACGAATCCTCAACAGTCCGGTAATATCAGTCTATTGTTTTAAATTGTAGCTGGAACACAATAGTAAAAATTTGTTCAAGTTGTTGGTGGTTTAGCAGCGGTAGCTTTCGTTTCGTCTACTTGAACTTTTTGACAGTAGCGGTTAAGCGTTATTTGTATCGTCTGATCGGAATATCGACAATTTTCAGCACCACAAGTGCACGTAAACGATTTGTACTTTATTATCCAAAACTTATCACCATAATCAAAACTGAAATATTTTAAGGCACTGGAATAAATCCAAATATTTGTCAATTATACTTGGCGAATTGACGGGATTACGTACCCTAATTCTTCGTCTGCGTTAATATCTCTGTTAGCGAAAAATGCTATTCGCGGAAAACGAAGATCCTGATGGTCAATGTACACTCTGACTGGTAGTAAATTGGGAGAGCAAGAGTGATTAATGAAACGTGCTAAATTTCCATAACGCTTCGCATCGATGCAATAAGTTTCTCCATCCTTGTTCATTAAAACACAAAGACAAATGTCAATAGCTTTTAAATTGGTATATTACTTATAAGTATTGCTATAAAAAATTTTTCAACTTACTCTGTTGTCCAAATCGAACAAATACGAATCGTCTTCTCGGACGTCAGCTTCAGAATCTGATATTATTTCGCCGACGTACTCGCAAACATACGTGCCCTTGGTAATGTGACGAAGGGTTTTCAAGCCCCACCCTTTTCCATCGGTCCGAAAAAGCTGAAACCGCTGGGTCATACCGTGTTGAACAACTCGATTGTTACAACTTATTTTATTGCAGTCACAGGCAGGATTGCATTCAAACAACATTGGAGGATCTGAAATTTAAAAAAAATATGTGTGACTGTCATGATGACACAAGTATATATTGGAATGGTAAAGTTACAGGGTCCTTAATTACCAGAATAATTGAATTCAGGTACGAGTTTTCCCTCCTCGTTGTACCAACAACGTAGGCTGATATTACCGCAAAGACATTTGTCCGAATTGCAATTGTCTTCGCAGTGGCAAGACTGTAATGACGTTATCGTCCGATCGACGTTAATTCTACTTGTGAAACAATTTTCCGTCACGTAAATGAAATCTGTTGGTTTATCTTCCGAATCCACGCCATTGACACATTGGACGGGATTAGATTCTTTTCCTCGCGTTATATCGCTGCAAAAAAGTTAAAAAGATAAGTATAATTTTTTAAACATCAAAAAAGGATTGTCATCACTTACTTTGTCAATATCTTGACCGTTTTCTCATTTATGTTTTCGGATCGCTGATTAAGTTTGAAATTTAATTTAAGTACGCTCAAGGTATCTCCGACTCCGGTGCAGCAATCTATCGCCGTTTCTTTCAAGTTATTCTTTTCTCGGATTTTGGCACCTCTCGATAATAACAAAACACAAACGGAATACTGATCTCGTCGCGATGCTATGTGCCTACGAGAGAAATAAATATTCAGTCAAATGGAAAAATTGTACTGCGACGTAACTAGGCTTATTTTTGGTGAATTGGAAAAATTCTTACAACGGGGTATCGCCGTGAATGTTGACAACATTAGCGTCACAGCCAAAATTGAGAAGCATTTCCGTGATTTCATGACTACCACTGTACGCGCTCCAGTGGAGAGCGATATTCTGTTCAGCGTCTCTGATCAGCGGATCACATTTATTGTCCAGCAAAAATTCGGCTATCTCAACGTGACGAAACTCGCAGGCCCAAATCAAACTGGTCCATCCACCGTCATCGACAGAATCTTCGATGGTAAAAATATTGTTTAATGTTAAGCTCAAAATCAAGGTCACTCTCAGAGGATCGTAACATAAAATAAGCGATATTTACCTACTAGGGTCCTAGGTACCTTGGACTCGCTCAAAATAACTTTACAAACTTCCAAGTGTCCAGCTCTAGCAGCTATGTGCAGAGCAGTCATGCCATCCTCGCCCTTCAACGTAACATCGGCACCCACTCTCATCAAATATCGAACAACTTCAACTTTACCATTAACCGCGGCCAACATCAGCGGGGACCACTGGTTCCTGTCTAAAACGTCATACTGTGCACCAGCCTGAACGAGAACGTGCACACAAGCTAAAAAGCCTCTCTCTGCCGCCAAGTGAAGACCGGTTCGTTGGTCCTGATCGCGGAAAAAGTGATTCGCGTTGAACCCACAAGCTGAAATCATAAAGATCGTTAACCGTCGATAAACTCTGGCAGATTATCATTAGATTTATTTTGAAGAGCAGCCGGTTACCCAGAACATTGACTAATTTCTGCAGCTCTCCATTCTTGACGGAATTGAACAAGCTCATGATCGTGAAGCGTTCATTTTTGTCCACGACAGTCGGCTCAGGGATCCTAATGACGTCCGGATTAATGAGCGGCTCGGTCGATTTCTTCAAAGCCGGCGTCTGTCCAGCTAATTTGGAATTGTCCCCAGCGCCAGGTAGCGTTATCCGAGCAGCCGCATCTTTTCGGGCAACGAGTTTGCTAGATGCCGCTGATGCCGGTGCTGGTGGTGGTTGTGGCGTGGATGGTGTCGCTGCCGGGACATTGATCGGTTTGCGCTTGCCAGTCATCGTTATGATAACGTCGCATGATAGATTGTGGCTCCCGCAGTGCGGGCACAGGGGCTTGTTGCTGTAAACGAGCTCGCACTCGCGGTGGTACTGGTGGCCGTTGGAGCAGTGTACGAAGCGGCCCTGCGAGCAAAACAGACCACAGGTCGGGCAGCAGTTGTGTCGGATCAGTCTCTCTTTGTGCATGCGGCAGAGGATGATGTAGGGTATGCGGGTGCTCGGTCGTCGCATAGCCACGTCATCGTGATCGACTTCGTTTGTGCAGCTGACTATTCGCTTGTCTATGCAATCGTGGGCTGTGCAGTACAGAGGCGCATCCGCGCTCGTGATTGTTACATATAGTTGGGAACGCACCTCGCACAGGCATTGCATGGGTACTTCTTCTCTCTGGCCGGGAAATAATGGCATTTTAAGTTGTTGTTCTTGTGTTTTTTTTTATTTTTTTTTTTTCTAATACATATGTAAGGTACGTGTCTCTCGTATTTCAATTTACCTTGGTAGTTGTTCGCGTTTTCGTTACGACGGCTGTTGATTCAGGTTTGGATGCCACACCTTCAGCTGTACTGGGACTAGGGATCAAACTTCTACGACTCTTTTTGGCAGGTACCGCATTTTCTGTAAAATAATAGTATCTCGTTGTAAATTTGAAATTAGTACCACAAGCAAGATTTAAAATTAGCATTAACCTTCTAGAGCAAAATCTTCTAACGAGCTAGCAAATTCGCTTTTTGGACTTGGAGTTTCTAAAACCAGACAAATTAAGTTTTGAAAATTAAAATTATCAACTTGGGCAATGAATTCATTTGTATTTATAAAATTAATAAACACCTGAAAAACTGTTTCCTTTATGAATCTTTTTAACTCCATCAGTCGATGAGACTTTAGCTCTGTCCCTTTTCAATTTGATTGCATGAGGCTTTAAAAAGGGATCACCTACATTTTTCAACAATGATCCATTTTTTAAACTTGTACTACTGTTGCTTGATTCACTTGATTTGGATTTCATTCCTTCGATGTGTTTAATGATTGGCGTCAACTTGGGCATTTCCGCGTATTTGGTAAGCTTTGGAATACTATGTGCAGATGTGCCATTTACGTTATTCGACATACTTTTTATTAGTTTTAATGGACTTAATTTTGGCAGATTGCTATTTTTTTTTTCTAAAAGCGATTTTTGAGGAATTATGCGGTTCAACTTGGGAAGATCTTTTTTTTCCACAACAGATTTTGGAGAATTCGTGGGTTTTGGGGGATTTGTTACTTTTGGAGGTTCCACGGATTTTGGAGAATCATTGGATTTTGGAGGTACGGTAGGAATTAAATCTGGGACACTATCTTTTTTACTTTCTGAATCTGTCTTAGGTGGTACATCTACAGGAGTTGATTTTGAAGCCGACTCCGGGGGGTTCAACTTTGGTATAGGTTTCTTTTCTACAAAATTTTTTCTAGGCCTTCCAGGCTTATTGTATCGCCTCTTAATAGTTTCTGTAGTGTAATTTGATTTTTCTTTTCTCGCCATTGCACTTTCTAACACTGTACTTTTAAAAGTTTCTTTTGATAATCTTCTAGCAGAACGTTTTAATACTGATTCATCACTAAAATAATAAGATGTAGCTTATAAAGTAAACGAGGGAGAGAAAGAATGCATCGAATACATAAAAACAATGGAAAATAAAAATTTAATAACAACCTGTATTCCTTCAAAAGCTTGTCCTTGTTTTTTTTGGAATTTATTTTTGGCCCTTTGTAAGATTTCTCAATATCTTCAGTATCTTTGTCTGTTGCATTTTCCGTGTATGGGCTTGATTCTGCGCTATCGTTTGAAAAATTTGATTTTTCTGAGCCACTTATTTCCATTTCACTGGTTAGTTTTTTATCTCGATCTTTGCTTGCACCTGGTAATTCGTCATTTTTTTTATCATTTTTGATACACGTATCTTTGTCATCGGATTTGTCCGCATCATTACACTCTTCGTCGAAATTTTCAATTTTCACAGACACTCCACCAATTTGGTCACAATTGGAAAACTCATCTGGCACCAAAGACAAATTAGATGGACAACTGGAGATCTTAGTTTTTTTGCCATGATCTGTGTTTTCATCGATGGTCCTGAATGTCAACACTATTCTTGCTGGAGTAGTATTTCCGTCTTTTTTTGCGACTTCCGGTTTTGGACATGTTTCCTTGTCTTTTGGCGGCTTTTCAGTTTTTTTCTCGGGAATATTTTCCTTGACAACTTTGTTCTCCTCTCGGGGGCTGTTTGTACATTTTTGTGCTTTCAAAGTTTTGGCAGACTCCTCCGCAGCCTTGGCCTGAGGTTTATCCTGCTTGTGTGCTGGTGACTCAATTTTATTGATTTTTCTAGCCGGCCCTTGCTTTTTCGATCCAGTTTTATTGAACTCATTGGTCATGCCTTCCAGTATTTGTTGAATACTCAGATTGTCCTTGGAAGTCACGGTTTTAGAGTCAGTCGTTTGGGAACCTGACATTTTACTGGTCTCCACCTCTTCAGGCTCAGACATGCTGGTTGCTTATTATGTTGGAAATTTGTCTAAAGCACTCTGCAAAAAAAAAAAATATTTTAAAATCATTCATTACTTTGGCTCAACGATTGTTAATTATTTTCTTTCTTATATAGTTAACACGTTTGTTTATAATTAATTTATTATGCAGCACACGTCACACACAACTACATTCCAAAACTCGAAAATCAATTCACAATCATACGAAATCGTTAGTAAAAATCGTTTTTGTCTCGATTGAAAAAAAAAAAAAAAAAAAACCTATTATCACGAAAAGATTCCATGATTTAAACGCATTATTTAACAACAAATTCTCGGTTATTCACGTGACAAGGATAATAAATTCCGAATTTTCTGTAACATCAACTAAACAGTCGTCCAAATTCTATGTTACCTATAATAACTCGAGTACTCGAGTACTCGTATCAAAACGAGCTAAGTAAGAATCATGCCAGACTATCCCGATTTCATACCCCCGTTATGCTATAGAGAGATACATCACCCTCAACCTATAGCTCTTTTCACAATAAACTCGAAAAAACGAATTAAAAACGTCAATAACGAGAATTATCAACCCACCTAAAGAATATTTTGCTCCAATCAGACACTAAGTACCAGTAAAAACGCGTCCATCCTAATGAAGTAGGTACCTAAGTAAAGTAAGCGTATAAGTACGAGTAAGTGTTACCTACAAAACTTGATCAGCGCCAGTCCGAGCACTCGTCGCATCGTCGTCCGTCGAACCAAAAAAAAGTACACACAATCCGCGATCTACACATACATGGTACACTACGTCCCACGTAACAGAAGAGCAGTGAAAAAAAAAAAAAAAACTACCCTTAAGACTCGAGGAGAAAAAAAACGCGAGCAAAAGTATAGGGCCAGTGGGTAAAATATTCTGACATAAGTAAGTATCCGATCTCCGAGCAATGAGAGTGGTGTCAACGCGAGAGAGATCCGCCGTCACGGGCGCCGTTCGCCCCCTGTCGTCTGCCCGCAGCAGCAACAACCATGTACCTATCCACCCTATATACGCGATGAGCAACTCGGAGAAAAGGGAAAATATATTGAAAAAATGTAAAATAATTTTTTCTAGAAACGCTTAACGTACAGGTGTAAGTATAATGAAAAATGAGATGAAAGAGGTTGCGGGTGTGGAAATAAACACCAATAAGTTGGCCGAGAACGGAGCAAAAAAAAAAAAAAACAAAGGGGGTAAACGGGAACTATATAATACGAAAAAGATATCATTACAAGTGAAATATCAGAGGGGCCGTGTAAGCAAAGCACGACGGTCCAGGTTTTACAAGAAGCTGCAATGCGCTAAATGCGTGAGACAAAAGATACTATTATACCTATATATACGCGCGGGTGCCACGGAAAACTTTAATGCGCTCGGTCCGCAGCGCAACATATTTTCCTATGTCCTTATATAGACGCGTGTAATTATTGGCGATTAAAACGCGTAGGCATTTTGTGGGGAATTATTACAACAATCTGTCGTGCTGGAGACCTACACTCGTGTACGCGGAGGGAAAAAAGAGAGAAAGAAATAGATGATGCGTAAAAGGTATATTATGAAGTTGCGGACTCGCAGAGATGAGAGAGCGAGCTTCAGGAGGCCATATTGATTGAGCTCCACACACTCTCTCTCTCTCCCTTTGCGCGCTGGGTTAGCCTTAGCCACGTATTTTATACATATACGTGTATACATACAAGTTAGCTGGGCCGATCCAGCAGCGCTGATTGTGTATATATATATATATATATATATATAACCGACCCCATGCATGCGCCCTGTGGGTTTTGTAGCTATCATATAGCTGTATCTCCCTTTATCGTCCTCTATACCTCGCGCGCGCTCTCCTCCTCGTTTCTTGCCACCATCTCCCCCCCGAGACATAAGTATATACTTATACACTCTGTAAATGTTTTACTGTTCACCGTTTTTTATTTTTTTCCCAAGTCCGCGATCCCGATTTTGGTCAAAAGGTGTACCTCCTTGAGGAATCGTGCGGTACATGTGACATCGTATATATACTTGTACCTTATACTATAAGCGGTCGTAAAGGGGGAAAAAAAAGAGGCGTGGTGATACCGCGCGGACGATGTCGATCGACGGATTGTAGGTGCTTTCCTGACGCGGTCACGCTACTGCGCTCCGAAACTTTTTACCTATTTTACGTTACATACGTAAAAATCGGCGGTGCAGCGACTGCTTTACACAAACCTAATGTCAACAGTTATATTGTCGAACGCGAACGGCAATTGAACTACATTTAAATGGTACATGTACACATTTTGAAGTATCTATATAGTTTTTTTTTTGTGTTGAGGATATATGATGCGAACAAACAAGTTGAAGGTCCTTTACACAAAACAGAGCTCATGATTAACAAAAGTTATATATATGAATAGGTCCAGGTCGCCGGTCTCCGCAGTACAGGCTGTATATACGAAGATAATTTGTATAACCATACACTCACTTCGCCCAGTATAATATATATACGCGTTTTATCGCTGCACTACGAACACGATACGTATTTTTTGATAGGTTCGAAACGTGTATACAATTATATATATACATACGATGATCTATTACAATGTACGCCATCAACAGCTGAAACATGGGTTTACGTACATGCACATCTAGTAAATTATACATATTATCTCAGTCGATCCGCATGGTGAAAAAGTACTCGCTCATTCGGTATAGTATTATAAAGTATCTCGTTTTATTAAACCACGTGTTGTCCTACTTACAATATGTAAATTTATCATATAGCAATATATATATATATATTATGAAAATAGTCCTAATGGAGCTATACGTGGTGGCGGGTATCACACGAGGTATACCTATACGCGTAAAATATAATCGATCATGATGCTGGGTCCCTCTCTCTATTGCTGGGCTACTCTCTCTCTTCGTTTAGAGAAAACGCATAGCCGTATAAGTACGTGGTGGTACGCCCTATTTTTGGCGTGACATAATACACATACTTATCCCTCGTAGGTATATTATGTACGTGCTTCAAACATTATGCTAAACTATCTGCGATGATCGTTGATGATCATTAAGTTGATGTGTGCCTATACTAAGTACAGCCTACATGGACCGTACGTGCAATGACGACGATGCACGACAACTTTTCGTATTTAAGTATATATATATATATATATAATGCAATACGACTAGACGCGCTACAAAATATATATATTCGGATATTCATTTTTTGTAACGATAATCTTTCCATCGTGATATTAGTAAAACGCATTACGTAATTGTGAGAGCTGCATATTCAAGACACCGATTTTTACGGTACCTCAATGAATTACATGGTGTGTACGCATAATATGTGCACACGTCGATCGTTTGGTAAGTATATACTTAAAGTGATGAACAAAACTGACGAGTATAGAAGAAGAATTAGGGTATTCCTGATGCAGAAGTGATGGATCGACGTTAAAATTTAACGATGACCATTTGCAAATTCACCCATGCCTGCGGTCATCTATACGTTACTGACGATTTCTCGCACATGTAATAAAACACAAACACATTTATAAGTTGTGCGACGACGAGAGCACTTTCCTGCAAATATCTCAAATAAAAAAAAAAATAAAAAAAACATACAATCGCATCCTTATTGAAAAATGACAAACCATAGTATATATTCATGCATAACATAAATAATAATAATATTAATTGTACGTACACTTACTTCGAGGATCCAATTGTTGCAGCCAAGGAAAATTTCAACGATGGTATTTATATATATATATGTAAATTGATTATTTTCGCCTATGCTGCATTCATTATGGGTAAGTATACTTTAGACGAGACTCGATGAGATCGATAATAACACACGAAATGACCGTATGGTGATATTTTTTTTTCTCGGCGCACGTATGTATAATAACCAATAAGCTACCTATTGGTTGAAAAAATTGTGCGGCGAATTGCGTATTTCTGGAAAATAAAATAGTTAGGTTAAGTGGCGTGTAGTTCTTATTCCTTTCGACCCTCTCGCCTCTGGCTATACAATGTGCGTCAATCTGCAGCCTCTCGACAAACTTACCTATCTCATCGTGTATCAACTAAGTATACGAGCAGCGCTCAACAATATATTTCAGCGTTCGCCTTTACACTTTGTGTTCTCGGCCCGTGTGATAGATATACCTTTTGATAAAACTAAATTTCACACTAACTTTACTCTCGAGTCGTTACCTCGTCAACTTTGACTTACCGATTAGGTATAAATCGTTAGCAAACCGAGTAGGTATAGTGCAATTGCCGAGTTATGGTGGTTTTGCGTAGTTTTCGACGAACGTGTGCTCGGTTGATTTTTCCTCAAATATATATGTCAATAGGATATACAGGTTGTTCAAAATGGCGATTTTCGTTTACAGTACTTACTTTTTCATCTATATTATATTAAGGTAGAAAATTCGCGGACTGCGTTAATCAAGCGAGTGAAATATATAAATACATAATTTGAAAGGATCAAAATAAAGTGCAAATTTCCAAGAGTAGTACAGTATTTTTTATAAAAATAGTTTGATTTGTTATGTGTGTCTTTGAAGCTGTTATTGCTGTATCTTATTACAGCCCATGTTGAAAAACGTATTTTAAACTCAAAAATATTAAAAACTATAGCATTGTTACATTACTTTAAACAAAAATTTTCCATAACATAAAAGAACTGAAGAAACGTTTGATTTTTTGTTGGTGGCGATGAATTCGCTCATAAGCAGTGGATTTTCTGTGACAATAAAAAAAGATTTTTCCGCCCTCGGGTGGTTTTGGGAGGCTGGTACTTCCTCGGGCGAAAAAGCAGTTTTCCGGAACTCGTTCGAAAAGTCTCCTTTACGAACCTCGTCTTCGACTCGGGCCGCAAACGTCTCGGTTCGCAAACAAAGACTTTTCAAACTCGTAGGAAAACTACCATTAACGCGTAACGGTGTACCTACTACGTGGTCAACATGCCGTACGATTCGGTGTTGAAAAATAATAATTAGATATGTTTCTTTATGCGGAGATGTGTGTTTGCTGGGAGGAGTAGATGAAAAATAACAAAAACTTGCTCCACACCATATCTAAAATAAAATATCAAATATTGCTCAGGTTTTATTTTGAGAAGACGGAAAACTGGTGAAATAAGTAGGTATACTCACGATTGCAGATGACCTCCTCTACTTTGATAATCATTGCCACACAGATACTTGTACTCTTCAAGATTTTTAATTTTTGAATTTCATGGTATTGCACTCTTCCGAAAAGTTACTATTTTTCAGTATTTTGGAAACAAAAAAAAATGATTACCGTAGTGACACTTGGTTTATGAATAACCCACATAACGAATGCACGGCGCCATATAGTATAGCAATACATTAAAATATCAAATATTTTTTTTTTTTTTTTTTATGTTACAATCTATGAGGCATCTGGGTAATGCCTCACAATGAAATAAAATATTGCTCGGATCGTTGAAAATTTCAAACTACCGGTATTTCGACGGTCAAAATAACTAGGCGCATGGCAGAAAATCTGATGTAACAATTGTAATCATCATTAACTTGCGTAAGTCATTACTTACGAGACACTTTGACTCAGGAGCCTTGATTGTGGTGTTTAGAGGACATGAAAAATTGAGCTTGGTTGTGACATGTATTTGCAAAAACCAAGAGGCGTAAAACATTACGAATTGTAAAGTTACGTGGGTATATTAAACAGGTTTTTTGTTTTCAGGTTCACAGGAATGTCATTTGGGTTATTGGGTGATAAAATATAAAAGTTCCATGGTTAGATTTGTATAAATATAAGTTTATTTACATTGCAACAAATACTCTCATTGACTCAACGAAAGCGAAAGTTATAAGTGTTGACTGATTATACAGTTAATGTACGAATATTACATAATTAAAAATGATAATTACAACGTTTTAGCTCTGGGAGTACGACTCTTGATGTTTCGTTCGAATATATTACAACACAGACAAAATTTAGTTTCATCAAAGTTCGAACTTAATACATCTCTTCAAAGACGCTACTCACGTAAAGGATATATATATATATCTTTTTTTTTTGTTTCATCATTGCACTATAAAAACTTACATCCTAAGATACGGGATCGCAACTTGTGCGATTTTCGAGATATAATCGTCGATCGAGATTACTCAAGCTAAATATCAAAGCACAAACGGCGCTCTCTCGCGAATTATACATAAATGGTTAGAGCTCATCATGGGTAACATCTTGTTGATTAAGTTGAAACAATAATAGATGCGAAAAAGATGAGTTGATGGGATCGTTACCATCAAAGTAATCTATCGTCAACCAGATTACAAGAGATCCTTCTAGCTTTCTCCCAACACCGTGGTGTTTTAAAATATCTATTTTTATACAGTTTTCATTATAAAAATTGATAAAATACTTGACAATCGTTTTCAAAAGCGTTATAGTTCACGATAAAAATGAATAACTGTATGCACATAAAACACGACAATACATCGCAATAGATGTATGTATAGGTATATGAACACATACTTATACATACATGAATAAATTTAATATTGAAATATGTGTATTGATTAATATTTCACTCATAATCTGACTGTGACTTATCATCAAGTTTTAATATCAGTTGATGTCTCGAAGCAACTATAGCGATATTTGATCAATCAAAAAACAAAATTGAAATTTCATTCGAAAAATCATCAATGCGATCAGAGTTTCAACAGTTATAAATAATATTTTCTCATATAAACATCAATATATACAAATAAAAGTTTAAAAGATACAATAGCAATCACAATACTTTATAACTAATAAAACTTCAACAATATAATCGAATTGTTACGCATAAAAGTTGCAATTAAAAAATTTTCACAGAAATTTGCCGTATCAAAATTTTGTTTTTCCCCATTTAAAATACTATGCAAAGAAAAAAACGAATAAAAATGTACACGCGTAAATAATAAAATAGGAACGATTTACGCGCCTCGTTATAAAAAAAAAAAAAAAAACTTTTTTTGTTTTCATTTTCACCAATCCTAAACATTTCATCGTAACCTTATAGAAAAATTTTTAAAACGTACAATAGGTACGTCATTTTCATAATACATCCGTATTTAACAAGCACAGTATAAAAGTTGAGCGTCGAATTGGATACGTCTACGAGTCCATAAATACACATATCGATAAGAGAGAATCCACACGGGAATTCATTATTTCGATTCAATATCTCCTCTTTTTCGTCCACGTAGGGCCCACGACAGAGTAATAGGATAACCTTGTGCAGAAAAAGGACACGATTCTAAACAAATACACATGCGACTGTTCTTCTCCAAGATCACAAATGTATGTGATTGTGTGTGTGTGTGTACATAAAAAATCACTATTTAATTATTAGGCGCTCGGAAAAGATGTGCTCTTTTCTCTCTGCGACGAGCACGTGTCCTACACAAGCATCCTTTACATGGTTTCCTTTGTTAACCCTCTTTGTTAAGTGTTATTTATTTATTCATTTTATTATTATTATTATTTTTTTTTTTTTCAAAGAAATGACTTTATCCACTTGGGCAGAAAACCTGAGCATTTGACTTCCGCGCGACAAAGTGCGACCGCACACTTCTGTTGGCGTGGTAGTAGTATGGCACGGGTGAACAGTATGACTGGGTGGCTGCAATGCCGGCACCGCCGCCGCCGGGACCGTGTTGTTATGGGGGCGGCGGTCTCCTCTGGAGTTCGGGTGTACCGAAGTGCTGCAGCCGCGAGTACAGGTGCTGAGGGCTACCTGGTACCGAGCTACTCTCCGATAGACGTCGGGGTGGCGGCATCGGTGGCGATGGTGACACGTATCTAGTATTTTTATTGAAAATCATTAAAACTTGCGCTTGCTGTTTTTAAAAAGACAATTAAAAAAAAAAAAAAAAAAAAAAAAAACAACAACAACAACAACCCAAAGTTACCCCCAGTATATATATACAGAGTATTGATGTGTCACGTTGGGTGAAGCTTTCAAATGCAAGGTAAAAACAACAGAATAGACAGGAAAAGTAACGATGCTCACCTCCTTTGGAAAAAAGGAGAAGCCTGATCGCCCAAATTCCTACGCAAGAGAAGCGGAGACTCGCCCCTATTGAACCTCGGAGGTGGCTCCGGGGAGGGTTCGCGATCGCTACCCAGTCTCAGCCTCACGTACGAGGCAAAGCGCTTTTTCGCCGACTCCTTGTTACTTAACTGTACTTGAGGAACTGTCGAGGGTTCTTGCTTGAGTTGGTGCGCGAAACGGGATATGAGCAACTGAGGACTGGTCGTGCCGGAGCTTTGCGGAGGAGGTTCGGAGGGAAACCTGCAAGCCACGAGTACTTTTTGAAAAAACAGAGCCACGCGAAGTACCATAGGTTTATACATTTACCAAGCGGATTAAGCGTGAGAAAGTTGTCCAGCAAAGCTATTATATACCATCATCTACTCTATACGGCTGATGGCGTGTCAACGAACCGACTCACCTTTTGCGACTGACCATCGGACTTGCGTAGACGTTCTGCAGCTGGCCGTGGTGGTGGTTGTTCTGAGGCACTGAGGTCGGGAGCTGCGCGAGTCGCTGCTGCACGATCGAGGAGACGTACCTGTCGCTGGCCCCGGGTATCTGTATGACAGGCGGGTCGACGTTCTCGCGCCTCCAGGGCGAGTAGTCCCTCGCAAATGGGCTCAGCGACCTCGGGGCTCCCGACTGCCAGCGCTCCCTGCTACTGTCACGGCCGTAGTAGGGCGAGTACGGTCTGGCCTCTGCCTCGGCCAGACTCTGGGTGCCCCGGTAGGGTGAGTAGGAACGCGAGTCGGCACCGTTCAGGTGATGGTTCTCGGCCACGGCCGCTTGGTACTGATAACGGTAGGGCGAGTACGAGCGCTGAAGGTTCGTAGCAGCGGTGCAGCACGCCTGGCCGGGCATAGGCGAGAACGGCCTCGCTATCATGTCCCTACGGCGAAGAGCGTACGGGCTGTAGGGGATGTAGCCGGTGGTTGTGCCATTTTCCTGCAGCGTGGCCGCGGTTCGCCCGATAGCGCTTGGTTCTTTGGGGTTGCTGTTGACGTTGTTGTTGTTTCTCAGGTAGGCGGCCGCCTCGCTGCCGTTGACGCTACTTTGGCTCCTCAGGTGGGCGGTCTGTTTGAGCGATACGTGACCCGAGGGCCGATGTTGGTGATGCTGCGCCGAGTTCGGCACCCTGAAACTGAGACGCCAAGTCAAATGGTAAAGTTCAAACGGGAGATTGGTGGTGGTGGTGGTTGCTGTTTGTTGTTGGAGCTCATAAGCGGTGGTCTACCACCAGGACTAGACAAAATTGTGTTTGAGAGAATTAAAAAAAAAACAGCAACAAATTTCTGCTCGAATGCTATTTACAAAAATTAAATACGTTGTATAGTGTCTAGCCCTGAATACCAATAGAATGACTGCGTGACGATCCGGCTGGAAAGCGGAAAATTTTTTATATGCTGTAAACACTGTAAGTTATTAGTTCAAGTTAGAGCGTTAGTATTTATCCTTTGCATGCACCACAAAAGGAGGAGGAGGAAGAAGCGATCAAGGAGAACGTAGGCATAGAGTTGCAAGTAATGTGAGCTTGGAAAAAAAAAAAAAAAAAAAAAAAACTTGTGCAATATCGTGCTGAAAGAACCTAGGTAAATAACAGAGACAAGGCAGAATAAGCTACAAGTACACATTCACGTGAGAAAATGTAATTGGGAACATAGAGTTCGACATAAACACTGATAATATTTGGTTGCAGAAAATACTAATGAGAATAGCGGAGCAAATTTAGCGGCGAAGTATCATGACAGCAGCACACAGGTTCATTCATGTATAGTACAGAGAGGAGACGACGAGAGATGTACAAAAATACAATACATGTACATGTGACGTTGTTGAGCTTATGATTTGAAATGTATGCGTAGGCGAGTACAAAACGAGTAAGATATAAAAATTCAAATAAATAAAAAAGAATGCTTACCATGAATGGGGGTTGAGGGTGGGGTTGTGTAACAGGCGCGTGCACAAACCAAACAACTCGAAATGAAAATTGGACAGTATTATTGGACGTAATCGAGGTGAGACGGTTTTTTTTTTTCTCTTTTTGCGTGTGATTTGCTAGGTAGGCTTTTTCACTTTCTTTTTTTCGCACTGGTTCTGTTCTTTAATCAATTGTCTTTTTTTTTTCGTGTGTGTCTGGATTTTTTGAGATAATTATTTTCACTTTTAATCTTTTCATTTTTTTTTTTTTTTTTTCTCTTTTTTTCGCTTTTACAGGACAGTGGTTGACGATGGTACTGGTGGTTGGTGATGGTCGACAAGTGGTGGGAAGAAAAACAAGGGCAGAGGGAGCGTGTGTGCGTGTGTATTGGGGGATGCTACGCCGCGCTGCCTCCCTCAAGCTCAACGCTGTAACACAATTCAACACGCACGCAAACGTTTTAATTGGAGCTGTAATTGATGACATGGTTCAACTAGCAATTGGGAAAAAAAAATTTTTAGTACATAAGTAATAAAAGAAAAGGGAAAAAAGATATACGTAAGATTTAATACTACTACTTGTAACGAGCAATTAATCAAAACTGTTTTTTTTTCGTTTTTTTTTTTTTTTTTTTTTTTCATAATACAAACAATATGTAAATCATCACTAAGAAAGAAATTATTATAAACAAAAACGATAAAACAAGATTTCTACGTAACATGACAAGAATAAATAATGTTGTGAGTCAAAAAATACTTATTTCATGTAGCGTATGTAACGTTACGCGATGTACCCGGTTATACAGTCAGACCAAACCAAACGTTACTACATTAGTCGAGGAATAATTAATCATGCCGTGTTTTACATAAATAAAACGTTTAAACTTTCTGTATACGTTTACGATGAAAATCGAGTGAAACGTTAGCACAGTGTTCTGTGCCAACGAGATGAGTAGTAAAAAAAAAAAAAAAAAAAAAAAAAAAAAAAAAAAAAAAAAAAAAAAANAAAAAAAAAAAAAAAAAAAAAAAAAAAAAAAAAAAAAAAAAAAGACATAAAAATACGTAAATATATGTATCATAATGAATAATGTATAAAAAGTATATTAAACAATTCTACGTATAACACAGCTCTCGAAAAAATATACAAAATGCTAAAAAATTTCGAGATCACGCATACCTTGGCTCAAGTTGCCGCATGACCTTGTAAAACCATTGACAGGTTGACGTTGGCAGGGAGGAGTTGGAGTTTTGCTGTGTCTCGTACTTTTTGATAAACGGGTGCTCCATTAATTTGTTATACTTTGGCCGTTGCTTGTAATTTTTCGTAAGGCAACAACTGACGAAACTATGAAATTCTTTTGAGAATAAAGCATCAGAAGGCAGAGAAGGAGGATCATCTTGTACCACCCTACTCAACACCTGTAATTTGACTCATGACTTTCGTTTCACATTTCATAGATCCATCAATAATAGGTGTTTTACCTCAAAATCAGTCTTGCAATCTCGGTAAGGAAATACTCCTGTGGCTAATTCTACTAACGTAATACCTAAACTCCAAACGTCGGCTCTAATATCATAATCAGGTTTCGTGGGGTCTGGTGGATCTATCCTTTCCGGCTGAAATTCAATAAATCATTAACAAAAAAAAAATTACATATTGCTGTAGCACAAAACAATAATTCAACATTTACAGCCATGTATGCAGCACAGCCGGCACTTCTTGTTTTAGCTTTGCTATCCACCAAACGGCCAGAAATACCAAAGTCGCACAGTTTCACACCTCCTGTGTCATCTAACAATATATTGCTGGGCTTCACATCTCTGTGAATAACTCCATGTTTTTCTTTCAGGTACGACAAAGCTTTTACCGTCTGTTTTAACAAACCAATTAATGTTTTCAGTATAATTCTTTGGAATGTTAAAATACAATTCATAGGCATTGAAACACTTACTGCTACTGCTACTTTTCCTAAAAATTCTTCTGGTATTGCTTGTTTGCTTCTTTTTAAAAGTTTGTCTAAACATGTCACCATCAACTCCATGCAAATCCACACGTCGGATTCTGTGATAAAACAGCCAAGGCATTGCACTATGTATGGACAATCATGAGATTTCAAGACCACATCGATGTCCATGATTATCCTTTTGTTTTCGTCTGCATTCCCCGATCTCCTCATCTGTTTCACAGCTATGACTACACCGCTGGGCTTGTGTTTCATTTTAACAACATGTCCACAAGTGCCATTGCCCAATTCTCCCAAGTGCTCCAAGTCTTTCATATCCGTTTGATACTTTACACCATTTATCGTGAGTATACCGTTCATTTTCATGATTTCCTGCAATTTCGAGTCTACTTCGACATCGTGTCTCTTGTACGGTATCATGTGCGAAACAGGCAGATTCAGATTCTTCCTGGGTCTCGTGGGAGTACCAATATCACCGACTGTTTTGCAAAAAATGAGAACATACTTGTTGCAGTAAACTGCATTTTTTTTACAACTAGACTAAGATGTAAAAGACTCGATTCAAAATCACATAGCTGGCTACGTTGAGTCGGAAACATCATGCAAAAAAATTCAAAACACATCAATCGAGTTTTGCGTGTGTCATGTGTGAGAAGATATAAAAAACAAACTCGTCGTCGGCTTCCCCCCACACCGACAAAGGGGTGGGGGGGGGCTATTTTTTTTATAGTCAAGTGTGTCAATACGCAAACACTTGATGGTATCGTATATGGGCAACGTATGACAGTCCAAAAGAATAAGAAAGCTATAATGAGCAGAGGAGGAACGAGTATTTGAATACATACAGTGCAATAAACATAACCTGTACGATTCTTACTTAAGGTGTCGACATTGTATCCACCGGAACATCCATACACTTAAAAAAAGGGCATTTAAATTGAAATAAGCATAAATAAAAAAAGCACACGTTCGCACTGCGGTATCATCGTCACAAACAATAAGATTAATATGTAAAATAATGGATAAAAGCTCACGTTGCTTGGGCCTGAGTGCAGGGCTGAGGCAAGGGCTGGGCATGAGTTGCTGTTGTTGTTGATTTTGGAGCTGCTGCTGCATCTCCGCCGGGCTCGTCAGGTTTTTGGGCTGGGGCTGTTGTTGCTTGTCTTTCTCCGCCCTGAGCCTCTCCTGGAGGTTCAGTATTTGATTCTCCAACGTGCTCGACATATCGAGCTAAATATGATAGCGACGAGCTCGATGGCACTTTCTTGACGGATGCTACAAGTATGCAGCAGCACTGCCTGCTGATTTTGTGGTGTTTACACCCAAACACAATCTCCCACAGAACGACGACAACGACGAGGTGCTTCGCATCACTCCGATCACTCGCTCATATCTCTATACTTAATGCCCTTTTTGGCACTTTGATTTGCACTACACATACATAGTATTACCATACAGACCTAATATCAGGGAGAAATCAGGCAATACTCCGGTCGCTTGATTACCCATCTGTACCCAAGAACAGGAGTACGGGCTATTCCCAAGCGATTGCCTGATTTCGTCTGCTTGTCTGCGCACTACGACTTATCACGGCCCACACAAAAGATGATGTCTAGATAGAGCTGAGATAAAAGTCTGAGAATAAATAAAAACACATTTTAATCGCTCAAGTTTTTGAAACATAAATTTAATCAGAGTACTGTTTCCAATGCATTACATACTAAAAAAAATTGAAATCAAAGAATGGTAGCTGCATTAATGCGGGCAGTGTGGATAGCGTGTCGTTTTTGAAGGAAATAAACAAATTACATTAATAAAGCATTGAGCTCTGAAAAACCGGTGACGAGTGATTTTATATTAACAATACAGAGAGTTTACTGGTTTTCAAGTTTAACTTTGTAATAAGACATTACATTGATTTTGAGAACATGCATCGAATATTGGGAAACGTGATTTAATGACAAACAAGATCATGTGTATGTACAACTTGATTTATTAATATAAATTGAGTTTTATTTTAAAATTTATTATATAAATATAAAGACCGAGTTAGTTATGTACAAACACGAAGATTGTGTAAATTTATTTCTTCCTAATTAATAAGATACTCGTATGTGTTAAAATATTGATTGTTTTTGTTACTTTTCAAAATTTCAATGACAACAATCTTCACTGTATTTATACAGGTTAATCCTGAAGGACAGCTGCATTGGCAGCTATACTTGGATTATTAACGATTTCTCCCAAACTCTCAAGTAGTTCTTTTCTGTAGTCATCAAAGTCACCGTCAATCTCGTTGATGGTTTGATTTTCAATCACGTACAAACAACATTCAGTGTCCCTAATGAGGCGTTCGTCGTGAGACACAATTATAACACCACCCTTATACCTAGTTATGGCTTCACCTAGAGCATCAATAGATTCCAAGTCCAAATTGTTGGTAGGTTCGTCGAGAATCAACACATCTGGAGCGTTTAAGCAAAGTTCAGCCATAGCGACTCTTGCTTTTTGTCCACCAGAAAGATCTTTCATCTTGATGGTGTGTGCGTGTCCGCTAAGGCCAAAAGTTCCCAACTGCTTTCTTGCCTTTTCGTACGGAAGGTCGAACAATCGCATCAGATACTCGGTTGGACTCTCTTCAGCTGTGAGATGTTCTCCAGAGTGCTGGTCGAACCTTCCTATTCTCTGTTGTTGCAAGAAAAAAATTATTGTACACTTGAATTACATTGGAAAGAAATTTTTCAACTCACCAGTCTGTGGTTTTTAATAAGTTCGCCTTTAAGAGGGCTCAATTCGCCTAACAATAATTTCAAAAATGTGGTTTTGCCAACACCATTCGGGCCAACAATTGCAACACGGGAGCTGAGATCTATGCCAAAATCAACGTCGATAAAAAGTGGCTTATGACCTTCAAAAGCAAATGTAACATCTGCAAGGAAATAGTTGAATTAGATTAACGTAATTTTAAAAACATCGTAAAAAAATGGCATACGAATGAGAAATATTACTTTGAAGACCAAGAATAGGAGGTTGAAGTGGCGGAGGATCTGGAAAACTAAACTTGACAATATATTCCTTTGGTTTTTGCAAAAGCTCAGCTGGTCCCGTATCTTCCTCCTGCTTCTGCAATTTTGTTTTATTTTTTTCTTGTTTGCGTGTAAGAGTTTCCTTTTGTTTTTTCTCTGCCTGCTTTTTACTTTGACCATGCGACTTTAAGCTTTTCAACCTTTTTTCTTGCTGCTCGTATGCTTTAAGCATTTCTTTGCACTTTTGTATGAACATCTTTTTGAACATACTGTAATTGCCCTTGTAGTAAAATAATTTCTGCTGATCCAAGTGAATAATATCTGTACAAACATTATCTAAGAAACTTTGGTCGTGAGACACAATAAGCAAAGTCTTTTTCCATCCTTGCAAGTAGTTGTCCAACCAAATAACAGCGTTCAAATCTAGATGATTCGTAGGTTCATCCAACAATAACAATGTAGGCTCTAAAAATAATGCTCTAGCTAGGGAAACGCGCATACGCCAGCCACCAGAAAAATTCTTGGTAGCTCTGCCTTGCATTTCTTTGCTGAATCCTAAACCTGCAAGGATCCTGCGTGCTCTGGGCTCTGCAGAGTCAGCACCAATGGCCTTCAACTCTTCGTAAACCTGGAAATCAAAGTATGATTTTACCATTTTCCATGAAACATCGCATAAATATGTCGAGTCAAAAATATCGCCTGTCCTACCTCTTGTAATCTGTCTTGTACCGTAGTGTCGCCTTTTTCGATCTGATCCTCCAATTTTTTGCACTCCTCTTTCAATTCGTTGCATTTGACATCCGCCTTTAGAACAACTTCAACAGCTGGCGTATTATCCGCCACAACTTCTTGCTCGCAGTACAGAATGTCTATGTTGGGTGGGATGTTGAATTTTCTCAACGCTATGTGACGCAGAAGTGTCGTTTTCCCATGACTGTTGGTTCGAAATGAAAAGAAGGAAAAAAATGCAAAATCACATACACACAGTCAAGACCTACTTTCTAAAATGACAAGAAGAGTGTGGCAAAAGTGACTAAAAAAACATACGAACCCGTTGGGCCCGACGAGACCGTAGCGCCTGCCCTGAGCGATCAAAAGGCTCGCATTGGTGAAGAGCTCCTTGCCCTTGGCAGCGATGCTGAAATTGTCGACCTTGATGTCTATGGCGTTCTCGAGCTGTTGCGTGTTGCGACTCTGGTTCTGGCTGTGCGAGACGGTAAAATTCGACTCGAGCTCGCTGTGACCCTGGCCGCCGTGCTTGGTCATCATCTCGATCGTCCGCTCATACTCCTGCTGCTTCTTCAGCTTCTTTTTTTCCTTGTGGGTGAGCTGCTTCTTCTTCTGGCCGGTCTCCTCGCTGATCTCCAGCTCTGCGACGCTCTGCTCCAGGTCCGACATACCGATTTTTATTTTTGTTACACTTGTTTCGGGCTATCACAGAAACACACGCGAGGCCAACTTTAGTGCGGAGTTGTTAATTTCGAAGGTTTTCGTAATCTGGATTTTTTTTGGCAGCTGCACTTTTACATTTGCCACCTCGCCCAGACCGTAGTCCGAAGAGAGAGTGGTTTTTTGGGGTTACGTCGTGTGATGTAAAACACGCGAGAGCAGCCGCTCAGCTGACGAAGGAAAAGGATAAAGGCAGATCCTTTATTGCCGACAAATGTACTTTTTGTCGTGGAGTGTGGCGCCCTCCAATAATCCTTCGTAAAAAATTTGAAAATCATCAGACGTCTTTTTGTGATTGCCGTTGATGTAAACATCCGATCATCTAATATGTAAATATTGAATGAATAACCAATTTTTTTGTTACATTTGCTTAAAGTTCGTACAATTCATGATAGATCATGCAAACAGCAGCCAGGAATCCGTTGAAATTTGTTTCTTACCTTGAAAAACATCGAATCTACGAACTATTTCAGGTATCAAAAAACATTATTTAAATATTACTCAAACCTTTTGATTGTTTTTCCCGCAAATTAACACTTTTCGTATAAATATCGCTTAGGAACTAAGTACGATGCTGGTGATAAAAAAACCCGAGGATCACCTACTCTTTTTGAAACAAAGTCTACATCACGCAGCTCGAAGACTCGACGTGCCAAGAATCATCATCCTGTCCCAGCCAGGATGTGGTAACGCATATTGTGTATACATATGGATGAACAGTATTACTTGACCACCAGATTTAATCCTTTTAACGATATAGACAAATTACAACTGGCCGGCACGTTGCGAGAACAATTGCAAATACCTTTGATTACCCTGAATGACATCACCTGCTACATTGCATCGGGAAATGGTTCCATCATCGACAATTTGAGGATCATTTTGATGAACTACATGAGCTCCAACTACGATGGCTGGATACTCGTAGGTAAAGGAGATACATTCAATTTACATCTTAAAAAAAAACTGTTTAATAAGTATGTATGCCCTCGATAATTGATTTTCGATAATAGATTTCCCAAGAAACGAAAAAGAGGCCCGCGAGCTCCTGCGCGCTGGACTCGTTCCGACGCATGTTATCGAAATCGTTTCGACTGGTATGTGCATAAAAAAGGATTTCTGTGTACTTTTAAAACGGTTCTCGTCTTGTTTGGTTCTAAGATAGCAAGGATGGCACTCGGGTTGGATGTGATTCGTCGGCAAAGTTTCATCACCATCGGGAAATCAAGGGAATACGACGGGTTTTCACAAAAAGTTTCTTCATGGAGGTTCGGTGAAACAAATTTTGTTTTGATATTCGTTAAAAAATAAATTTCTGTACATCTCTTTTCAGACGGTGAACATGAACGAGCCCATCGACAAAGTCACCGCGCAGTGCTTGAATTCATTTGATCGGAGAAATTACTCTCGTGCTCCTACGACCCTCCGTATACTGTTGATCGATTTCGCGAATGGCGAAACGTTTGAATGCTTGGGCTCGAGTATTGCAAAAGATTTCAACGTTACTTTTAGTAAGTTTATGCGTTTTTTTTTCCTTTCGTAAGATTCTTGATAAGCAATGATTTGTGAACAGAATGATTTTAGTTGATTTTAGCCAAATTTTGGAGCAAACGAGTCTTCAGGAAAACAGTCTGGGGGATGAGTTACGAAAGCTGAAATTGGAAACGGATTCAGATGGATTGCCATCCAGAGTAAAAACGAAAGTGTTCGAGGTATTGAATTAAAAAAAAAAAAAAAAAGTAAATATTGTTAGAGATCAAAATGCGATTACGATTCGAAATGGCGCAATTGAACAACATTTTTTTTCGCATGGTTAAGCTGAATTGGATGACACAGTCTCAACAACCTCCATTAACTCTGAAAAAAAATTGTTTTCAACCGCTTCCAATACATGAGTCGTATTCTCCTACAAAAGCTAGTGATAATTTTATACATTTTTTAGCATTTTTTACTTCAATCTGGTGATTTAGCCGAGGGTTGGTTGCTCACGAACTTTGTCTCCAACGTCGAAGATTTTAAGAACCTCGATTTGACCGATTTTCCACCCAATAGGTGCGTGTATACATACCTATACAGTTATGAATCAGTTACCCCTCGTTACTTTTTTGCAATAGCTTACATGAAAATTTAATTCATTGTAGGATTATAATAGTGGCCAATGGAGTTACAGACAATCAGTCGGATACAACATTAATTTCAAATTCTGCGACGGTAAGTGATTGTGTTGATTAAATGTAGTACATGATGGTTTCCCAAGCTTTTTGATTGCTTTCTAAGCCTTTGTTGATTTCCTTCAGCCTACAACATTTTAGGAGATGACTAATTCGTGTGTACGCAAATTGTACAACTTGAAGTAATGTCGCTTTATTTTTTACAAACAATTGTTTCCCACTATTATTATCATTACTTTTTTTCGCCTAATAAAAAAAAATATATCTTTGGGGATTTTCATGAAAAAACTTTTGAGGGTACTGGCAAACATTTTATAAAGTAATTTAAAAAAATAGTACGATGAACAGAGAAGCGCGTACGTATCTTTTTGGCAGCAGTACACACACATACATGCAGCATTTTGTAGAAATCTTTTAAAAGTTGTAAGATACTTTATCAGAAAAATATCTTTTTTTTTTTCTTTTTCTTCTGATTTCCCCAAAAAACGAAAGTATGAAAATATACAAGCTTTTCGGGAGTCAAACAAATTGTATGAAAAAAAAAAAAAAATACTGCTAGAATCACCTAAAAACAGAGGGTCCTCAGAAAGACGCGAAGACAAGACCCCGTCGAAGAAAAAAAAAAAAAAGAAATCACTTTGAACTTTCCAGATTTGCACCTGCGACGACACCATAAATCTGCAAAGCCAAATTAAAGAGTACGCCGGGAAAACGGGCTTCGTCGTCGAGAGCCGGGACGACCCCAAGCTCGTCGAGGAGCAGATACAATCCTACCTCGTGCTACCCCCACCCTGCGTCCCTCCAAGGACCCCACGAGCACAACCGGATATCGAATCGGAAGACGCCGAATTCGATCCCGACGACCAGCCCGGCGTCGAAGCGCTCCAATGCCTTCGCCGACCCGAGCCCATGCTACCTCTTATTTGATGTCATCCGTTCCAACATACGCGCTCGCGACTGTTGAAATAAGCTATGGGATTAAAGAGACCAACTTGGTTTAAATTTCACCTCCAACTATGAATATTAAAAAAGGTCGACGCATTGAAGTATGAAACCCGATTTCAATATCCAAGGGCAAAACAAGTAAAAAAAGCCCATGCGTGTACGGATACAAATAGAAAAAAAAAAAAAAAAAAAGAAACAACAACAAACAAACATCAAAGGGTCAAAGGTGCGTGTGTAGGGGGTATATAAAGCCATCGGAGCGCATGAAACACGCCCACGCACGTGGGAAGAGCGGATGGGAAAGCCGCAGAGCGACACCGGGGCTAATGCGCGTAATTGCCTCAAACGCGAAGAATATTTCGGGACGAGGGACTCACGCGTTGCTGGAGGTGGCACCGGTGTGTGTGTGTGTGTGTGTGTGTGTGTGTGTTTGTGTGTGTGTGTGCTTACACGTGTGAAAAGGACGAGGGAAAGAGAGAGAGGGCGGCCACCCGGTGCGCAGGACTTTGGACTATATATATATATATATATCTTTGTCTCCAACGTCGNCGACGATGCGTATATATATATATATATATATATAGTTACGTAACATGTGCGTGATTGTACGTTATACATGTAGCCTCCATGTGCATCACGACGCGTGGTGAAGAAAATAGCGAATCGAAGCGCCCGACACGCCTTTGCGCCCCTTTGATAACAGGATTCCAGGATAGGTATATCTTGCTCGGTGGGGTTGTTTTTCATGCCTCGTGTTATTTTCTTATTGACTTGATTTCGTTTGAAGCTGGGATTTTGACAAATACAAAATGACTTATTTCGATTTGTGGAATTATCAAATGAGATCAGACAGCTGTAACGGCGATGTTGGAAATTACAATGTAGGTATTTTATAGCCTTTTGCACAGTACGGCAAAAAAAAAAAAATAGACATGTTCGACATAAGCAGAGAAGAGTATAATCTTGAATATGATGTCGAGAAAATCGTCTTCTCAATTTGCTAAAGAAGCAAAGGACTGATGATGAAAAAAGTGTCGAGTGAACAATTGTCGATGTACTCTGAAACTACAACTACTATTAGGAAGAAAAAAAAAAGAAGAGAAAATTTACTTGATTTCAATATCAATCAGACTTCACGTCGAAATGTGAATAACCGAAGCAAAGGAACCCTATTTAAATTGGTTCTCCTACTCTCCTAAGTCGGAGTCATTCTCAAGCTACATTTAATCAACCCCTTAACACCATCGTTGTATCGCGTATACAAAAAATGTCGCTGGTTAATAATCCCTAGTGTTTATACTTGAGCTTTCAAGAATAAACAAAATAGAAATAAGAGTACTGCCAAAAGCTCGGTAGATGTATATATGTTTATAACACCCATCGACACGATTGCTTGCGAGAAACATTTATCACGAGACGGACGCTCACGCCACGCATCATCGTTTTAATGTTTAACAAATATTTCATATGTTAGATTATTGACAGTAGTAACCTTCCACACCCAAGTTCATTCGATTGGCTTCGATCCCCATTGAATTTCCCAGGAAGTAAAAATAAAAACCCTCGAATCGAACAAAAAAAAACGCCTCCCGAGTCCTTCTCGTTAGCCACTGGGGTATATAATTTATACCTACGAGAGCAGCGCATCTAACACGTGGAAATCGGCCGGAGCACTGCCAGGACAGTATCACGCTCTAGCTGCAGGACACTCGGGCGAGAGCTTGCGCGCAAGCTCCTGCTCGCCTGATCGCACCCAACGCCCGGGCTCCACTTACGTCGCTCATCCGTCAACCAAATACATACCCGAGAGCATCCAAATGAAGCGTATATATATATATATATATTATGCACCCCCCCGTCAACCTGCATGCTCACCTGGTCGGAGCCAACGCCCCGCTCCCACTTGGCTCTCGAAACACGTGCGCCTTACCTCGTATAGGTACATATCCCACTTGCGGGGCTCTCCGAGAGCCATCGGCGTCCTTGTGACGCGCGGGACGCAGGATATATCAGCGGATGTCCGATTCAATATGTATATATACATCGCTTCAGTGCTGGGTGTAGGGAAACGCGTGCATACCATACAAAAAAAAAAGGGGAAAAAAAAGGGGAGGGGGGTATCTACGTGCGAGGAGAATTTTAACGCGGGGGAGTCGAGACATGTTTCTCCACGTGGATAAGTTGCCGAATGGCTCCACCGACGCAGATAACACGTGGTCGACCAGGAATGCAGGACGATTGCGCGTTCGTTCGCTCCCGCGGGATTTCACCCAGCCAAGTTGGCAATTGGGACTTGGTGGCGTGTATTTGCGTTTTGGAAGGAAATCATTTTTGGTTTAACTTTTCATGCGCACCTGTGGCTACGGGATTGCTGTGAGAGGGGTTATTTCGCTGGAAATACACACATAGTTTTTAAGATCGTTTTATCAAATTTTTCGGAATTTTTCGAGTTGCTCGTGAATAAACAAATTTTTCAAACTTACCTCCTCTCCTCGTCAGTTTTTTTTTTTTTTTTTGTC
>NW_019379523.1:4571052-4629691 GCF_000648655.2 Copidosoma floridanum | reverse complement strand
AAAAAAAAAAAAAAAAAAAAAAAAAAAAAAAAAAAAAAAAAAAAAAAAAAAAACATTCAAGAAACAACCGAAAATTAATAGTTTAACGGAAAGTTAAGAAAAAAAAAAAAATTCATTGGAAATACATGACACATAGATACGATGACGCACGGGGGGCACGTCGAGCTTTCGCGTCGGCCATTGAGCCATCCGAGTCCACAGGAGAGCATAAAGCGCGACCGCGTGCCCGTGTCCTAAAAATCCTTCGAAAGCTTTTTCGTCGTTCGAATGGCCTGTTCGAAAAATATAATATATTGCCGTAAATTATGACCCCAGAAGGTGTATTATATATTTTAAATGTCTCTCTTTCTCGCCCGAACAACGCGTGCATTAGATTACACAACGAACGTACAGCGCCCGTTGATTATTTTGTCAAAAAAAATAACCAAATTTTCAATTAAACCAATCAATAATTAACGTTTCAACAATAACAACAAACCTTTGTACATGACATATAAAACATATGTACCCTTATGACATGTTTTTCCATTGACTTCTTTGTTATATTTTATAAGTTATTGTTGTAAGGAAGAAAAAAAAAAAATACAATACTTCGTATTCCAAGCCTTTTTCACTCGAATAAATTTGAAGAGAAAAATAACAATCGCAAACTTTCAAGCTCGAGCTTATTTTCTCGCACATCCTGTACACACCCACACCCCCTCTGAATAACTCCTCCTCCAGTTGGTATACGTATATATAGCAACCACCTCCTCTGCGTCAGCAGCGTGTATATATTATACGCATATACAGCTTAATCGGGCGAGCCAAGCCCGGAGGAGCGTGAAGCTCGTATAACATTTGCGTCGCAAGCTCTCGGCCGGGGGTTAACATGCGCGTGTACGCGGCACACGAAGCGCGATATCCGTAAATGGCCAGAAGGGATTCTTAGCCGGTGATATGTACGCGCGTCGCGATAATGGGGCGCGGTTGATGCTTGAGAGTAGCTTGAAGACAAGTCAAACGGTGCCTTGACAGGAGAACAGGAGGACCCAAGGGTTAGCTCTCGCTGTGTTTCCCTTGCCAAGGATGGGGTGTATATGGGAGGAGGGGGAGGGCGTTCCCGCGCCTGCGCCCCGTAACCGCTTATACGGGAGTCGCGGACTGTCCTGATACGAGTGCGGATGTGGCTGGTTTTTTTCGCTTTTGAGGGTGACCACGAGATTTGGCTGCTAACGGGGTGGGGTTGTTGGAATTTTGTTTTTTTTTTTTTCCCTGTACGGGCGAGTAATTTTGTCACGGGTTGTTATGTCGTCGAAAGTATATGAAATCAAAGAGGATTTTTCAAAACAAATGAGGTTTTTGTTGAATTTTTAATAAAATCATACGTTTTCCTAACTGAACCTTATAATTAATTGATGTATATGTATACGTTACGAAAATTTAATATTGTATTTAAAAAAAATAATAATTTTCAGAACGCAGTACTTGTAATTACGTACCAACAACTGCAATTATTGGACAGAGTATTATTTTACTACTGAATTTTTAAATATACGTTTTCGGATGCTTAATTGCAGATTAATTAAGAGCAACGTTGCAATTAAAAACTACGAGAACGTTTAAATTGTTTTTTTTTTAAATCCACTTTTACAGCAATTAAGTTTCGATCATTTTCAGTAGTTTCAACGTGATATAGTCAGACGCGATGTCCGACGTAAATAACAGTTCATATTTTTGCTCTTGATGTGCTTCGTGAATCTTTTGGAAAATGCATTTATTTTATCATCCTCCACTACAACCGCAAAAAAAAAAAAAAAAAAAGAAAATAGATCTCCAGGTACCATAATGGTAAAACGAAAACAAAAAAAAAGAACCGTACAAACTTCTGTTATTCGTTAATTCGTCGCATCCGACGTTTAAAAGCTTGATTCATTGTAAAACGCAGCGCAGTAGTCGTATAATTCGGGCAAAAGCTTCGCAGTCTCGTCGACCGCACGACAAAAATAGTGAGTAAACAAAAAAAAAGGGAAAAAAAAGTATCTTTTGTGCCGCTCAGCCCCTTCGGGGCCTTTAGGTCCTTAAAGCGCTCTAATTGAGGTTGCTCCGAAACAATGGCGAGGACAATGGGGAAAAACAAAACCAGAGGGAAAGAAAGAAAGGAATAATAAAAAAAACACACACACACACACACACACACCGAGAAACAAAAAAACCCCGTTCCTCCTCTCGTCATCTTAGGCCTTTTGTTTTCTTATCTCGTTGCCCGCGGTAGCGCAGAGCACACCTACCCGTAAAATAGACGATACAGACGCGCGCGCGCTAGATGGGCAGGCGCACATAACGAAGTACCTGCCTAACGACGGCGACGACTCGACGTCACACAGGGAGCCTCGGTACTTTATCTTCAAAGGGACGCGTCATTCTTACTCCCTCACTCGACCCTATATACATATATGTATGTATAAAAAATATACGCGCTGCGCACACGGGCGGGCTAAATAATTGTGCGGATAACTCAGTTGCGAATGTCGCTTTTGTCGTCCACGTGTGTTTAATTATTTTTTACTTTGTATACTTTTGCGGAAACTCCTAGTTCATCGTTACTCATCCGGTGATGCTGAGCTTGGTGCAAATGATTTACTTAAAGTTGACACTGTCTACGAAGTCAGAAATACTTTTTTTCATAACGGATTAAAAATGAAATTGTTGTTTGAAAAAAGGGGGAGGGGAGGGGGTAACGTAAAGAGCTGTCATTTTCAAGATTTAAAACCTATATGGGCTACCTGCACAATTACCGTGCAATCGAACCATCTCGTTTTTTCTGCCGCACAAAAGCTTATGCACCATATATATAGGTATACGTGGATATTAATGTGCTTATACCCCTGGTAAAACTCTCGAGAAATCAAAGTGAATGTAATTTATTTGCCCGACTTCGCTTCGGGCGCTAATTAAGGGATTCTTTTGATTGTCGGTTTCACGATTAATGAGATAAGCTAACGAATAACGAATGTAAGCGAAGTGATGTTTTCCCTCTGCGAACAAGTGGAAAACGACCGTCAAATGATGCTGTTATTTATTTATTTATTTTTTTAATTTCTGTACTGTTAGCCCTACATTCAATGGCGACATATTCACCAATTAATATGAGCTCTGAATTTCTTGTGATTAAAGTTAGCGGACCAAAGAAGTAGTAATTTTTGTCGATCGTGATAAACAATTAATTCTTTATATGTACCGAAAGAAGCTCGTCAACTCCACAGTTGAAAACATCAAGTGTTTTTCTTATTTTCACTCTTGACGGGAAAAATTGTTCAAGTTATAAATACTTACGCCTCATTCCCTGAAATACGATCTTACTAAAAAAAAAAAAATTTCCTTCTCCCCAACTGCAATGAATTTATACGTAAACATCACAACAGAGAGAGAGAGAGACATGAAAAACTTTTCACGCATCGTGGAAATGTAAAAAAAAAAAAAAAAAAAAAAAAAAGAAAGAAAGAAAAAAAAGGAAACTTTCGCGTACGTATACATCCAACATTTTGATCCGTGCACACGCGGGCGAGTGAAATAAACTCGGAAACAAACTCTGCACGGAAGCGTCGAATTATGCACGTGCCAGGTAACCAGAGAGTGGCTCGGATTCGCCGAGGGTATACGAGGAGACACGCGCTGCTGCAGCCACAGCTTCCGTTTGACCTGTCCCGCATAACCCCGGACAGCTTATTTGATCCAACCGCGTTATCCTAGCGAAATACATATATGTTTTTTCCACCCCGCGTGTACTCATACAACAAGTACAATATTATGTATACTCAGGTGGTGTACAATCAATGAAATCAATGTGTGTCAATGGTGCTCGGGTCGATGATATATTCCCAAACCCCCTGCCCGGGAAAGAAAAAACGAAACTTGTAAGTAAAGAACAATTGTTGTTCAACAAATTTGTACTTATATGGATTATCAATAAACGCGCTAACGTCTGCGCTCTGGTGTTCCATCTATGTAACATATCCGCGAATAAAAGAGAGAGAGAGAGAGAGAGAGTGATCATTTCGCAAACAACTTAAACTTCCTGGGCAAAGTCTCCTCGGGGAGCCAGAATATATAGCTCATGGCAGCATCCCAACTCCTCCTCTCTTTCAACTTTCAACTAGCGTTAACAGAGAGAGAGAGAGAGAGAGAGAGTATACACGAAGTGTATATACATATAATAGGTGTGTATACACAGGTACTACAGCAGCTCGTCGTTAACTTTTCGATCTCGCTCGAATAATTCGGACCCACGTCCGCGTAGTGGGTGGTGGTGGGTCGCCGCGAGCGTTGGGGCGGGGGAGAGCCAGTTGGTATATCCTTGGCAACGATCCCATTGGCTGCCGCTGCTTTTACCGAGCGCCCACCCACCCCCCATCATCTGTACATCCATTCACTGCCGTATAACAGTAAGTATATGTATGTGATGTATATATGTATATGTATATATTGTATCGTACGGAGCCGGAACTCAAAACGCCCTGCCTCGCGCCCACTTAAGCTTCGTGGTTAACTTCAACGAGCGGATAACAAGCCGTGAGCTATACGGATATGTGTGTGTATATTGTATATAAATTTGCGTGCGCCCGTGTGTTTACAATCATATCCATGAGCTGTATACCCCCTGATGTGCTCACTGTTACCCCGATGATATACGTGTGCGTGTGTGTATATATATATATATATATATATATATATATGTGTGTGTGTGTGTGTGTGTGAGTGTATATTTTCATNATATATATATATATATAGGAGGAGGAGCACGTTGTGCGCCTCGAGTAAATGGACTCCCGAGCGCTTTGTCAAATCAACGAGCGCTTGTCCTAAACAAGTTCTCTGTGAATACCTACGTGCCTGACTTTTGCCCTCCACCGTTGTATAAATACGGATATACATATATATGCGTGTATGAATTTTAAAACAATTTCTTTCCTTTTTTTTTTTAGAGTACCTCTGGTCAAAACAAACTATAACATGTGATTTTCTGTATGGAAACAAAAAAAGGGTATTTTCTCTTGGATCTGCGATACCTTTGTTCTCAAGCGCTTAGAGAGCTCTGGGCAAATGTGATGGAAATTGGATTTTACGCCCCAATGTGCTGGAAAAAAAAAACCAATTTATTTCATAATTACACAAACTTGAGATATTTTTCGATAAGGTTGAAAAAAAATTTCTATGAGTCGCCAACTCGTGCCCCCATAGTAATTGCTCGTACAATCTCTACTGGTGGTATATTGGCGAAAAACTAAGCGACAGATATCTGCTGGCCACTTCCCATTGATGAGTATAACATTTGTATCATTTTGATGAAAATCATAAAAGAGACGCCTGACACTATTTTGTTCAAAAATACACACATCGCCATCATACACCTATATTTATAAAATAAAGAAACATAAAAATACACCCACCAATATAATATATTTTTAACTCTCGCTCGACAGTTCAGAAAAACAAAGTGTACATATAGGTATAGGTAAGTACACCTACGAGACACAAGTCGCACGCGTATATAGGTAACATGTAATATTCGTAATTTCATCATAAATCGATCGCGAGCCTCGTCGAGCCGTAAACCTCTCGTTTTTGTGCTCGTTAACGTATATATAACCGAGCCAATCAAGCTGCTCTGTGTCGGCAATCATCTTTTGATTACTCGCTTTTTCTCCCCCCCCCACCCCCACCCCTCCAATGGCCTCAAAAATAAATGTGTATAACTAACCCCGAGAACGTATGTATACGTAACCTATATATTTTATGCGTATGCATATATACACGTGATGGTATTAATACATCGGAAATTGCACGCGTTACCTTTTTTTCTCCCTTTCTCCCCCTCCAAAGAAGAGAAACGACAAGAGGGCTCTATATATATATATATATAAAGCAGTTGTAAAAGCTCCTGATTTTTTGCTATTCACCCGAGCTTGATGTCGTTAATCTCGTGATATATGTGTCTCTCTAGTCGATATAATTATGTACACATCAGCCAATGAAGTACAAAATGAAATTCCCGTCCTCTCCTTTCAGTGCGGATATACTTATATATATGGTAGTACATCCACGTATATACAATGTTCCATTGAGATAAAGAAAACTCCGCTATGTACGGGTTCTTTCACCGCATTCACGTATCATCTGTACGGATATATTGGATCAGGGCAAGTTTTTCCGCAATCCCCCCCACCCCCCCACCCGAGGAAAACAAAATTTGCGGTACATATATATACATAAGTGAAATGCATATACACCGCAGTTTTTCCCTTTTGCATATCTGCTCTTTTTTTTTCATTTCAACGTATACACACACGCCCAACATGATTCATGTACACGGAGGGGGGGGGGGATAATCAGCGCGAGAAAAGCGAACCGGCGCATTGAGCGTCGGGGCTAAAAAGAGGAGAAAACCGGGCGCATTCACGTGTATCAATAAACCGTGGGTGGGGAGAATGAAAAAAAAAAAAAAAAGATGGCGAAACGACCCCTGATGAAAGCTCGCAGTTTGTACAAGAAGAAGAGGGGGTGGGGGTAGGTAAAGCCGAGAGCAAAAAGAGGTATAGGGGAGAAGCAGCCGCATCGGTATATAGACTGCCGCGCGTCGAAAAGAAAAGCTCATTTTTTCTTCTTTTTTTTCCTCTCCTCTCCCCCCTCCCCCTTCCGACCCGAGAGACGAGGAGGCGGGCAGGCAAAGCTCTCATCGCTCGCTTTTCATATAACATACCCGTACCATCCGACGAGAATCTCGCTGTGTGGTTTACTTTCGCAGCAGTTATATTCGCACGCCTGGTCGGCTCCTTCCTCCGTATATATATATATATATATACCCTCTTTTGCGCGATTGTTAGCGATCCATCTCTCGACCCTCTTTTACCCTTGCATCATCACGCTCGATGACTTTTTTTTTTTTTTTTTTTCCTCCCTCCCTCCACATTCTATCCCATTACCAGTGTTTTAAATCGCTCTTGCGCACGCCGATCTTCTTTTCCCCTTTATCTGTGCTTATACCGATTTTTACGTTGGTATTGCCATTATATCGGGCTGCAGACGATCACAAAACGCCGGGTCTACGATTCTTTTTCTTCCCTATAACTTTGTTCGAGCAAAAATGCGTGATGTTAACTGCTATAAATATAAATATATATGTATATGTACTTCGTTGACACTTGCATCTCTATATTGAATTTTGTTTCGTTTCGACGATAAAAAAAAGGAGGGCCAACGTGTGTATATAAAACCCTCGAATGGTCATGGGGAGGAAGGAAAAGACTCCTCGAACACGGACTCTCTGGTGGTCATGCCCCCCCACCCCTACCACTGCCCAATTACAGACTTTTGACTCTTTTTCTTGTGATGTCGTATCTCCGTCCCTTGTATGCCTCCTTTTTGAAATATAAATACAAAAAGTGGGGGTGGGATGGAACGTCTACAACCCCATACCGCGAGCGATTACGCTCGAATTCTTTCGTGCCTATATATAATATGTATGTGCCTTACGGTACACGGCAGCGACGACGACTCTCTTATTCTCCATCCTTTCGCGGTAATTGAAGTGCCGAACGCCCCTCCCCCCCCCCTTGCAAGTAGTCACGTACGTTGGGCGCACACTATATGTATACGTACGCGGGTCTGTTGTAGTGCATGCACGCGAGCTGCAAAGCTGTGTGTACTTGTGTATGTATGGGCAAAACCATCATCACCGCGACGAGACCGCTTCTCCTTTCTCCTGGAGAGGCGAAACTTTTTTTCTCGAGTGGCTCCGGAATGCCTTCTTCCCTCATCGCCTCTTCAGTTTTTCCCGCTCCCTGCAGTGGGTTTGTCGATAAATCATCAGTTTTCGTAGGAAAACGGGCGCACCGATGGCAGGGTCCTTCTCGACAATTTCTTTCTTCTCGAGAGAGCTACACGTTGGCACATGTGTTTGGCGACAGCGCGAGAATATCACTGTACGTGCACTTTGTTTGGGAGATGGTTTTTTTTTTTTTTTTTTTTAATATCATTCAAATCAGCGCAATAAGATGGTTTGGTTGGATTAAAATCCCTTGAAACGTACGAACAAAAATCAAGATTTTTTTTTTTTTTTTTTTCATCATCATGAGTGCGTTTTAGCTTGAAAATCATGTGAACACGAAGAATGAAATGTAGAAAAAACAATCGTGGTATTTTGAAAAGTTTTCCATTAAATAATGCAAAAAAGGACCGATTCAAATAAAAAAAAAAAAAAAAACATTATTTTGACTATGTTTTAAGTTGATGTCTCGATATTTGAGTCAGTTACCGTAACAAAACCAACACCCAACTTTTTCTAAAATACAATTTGTTTTTTTTTTTGTTTTTTTTTTTTCATATGCCTCGGAAACTACTTCAATATACTTCCCTTAAAAATGTAACAACAATATATTATACTATATTTGTAACATATTTTTACAACTTTTATTATTAATTCTGTTAGATTATTTGAATAAGGCCTTACAGGACTCCAAAATATATTGACTATTTCCAAACACGGGTACAGAAATACAAATATATACATTTCAATTGACAAAACCCTATTATATGTACTTATGGAACACGTTACTTATATATAAAAAGAAAAAATGTCCAATAGACGCAAAAAAGCTACCTTACCGAGAAGAAGTGGCCACAATAGACGTAAAATTATTCCCTTGATTAAATGTTTCGTCAAGTGGTAATAACGTATAGACATATTATACCATATACACGTATATACATATATATTATAATGCATTACATCAGCTAACGTCGTCCCTTACAAGATAATAACAGACTAGTCATGTCACATCAAACAGTATATATCTCTCTCGATCCCTGTTACGTAGCCGTAATAAATATACACACAGCGAGATAAGTGCGCGTATACATGCATACATGTAACATAAGCAAAGCATTCACGCTCGATCTACGTCAAAAGCAAATCCACCGACATCATGACTGTATGTATGTACATAAGCGACAATTGCTATATTATAGGGAACAACTTGCACTGCGGATGGTATAGGTGTGGGGAGGGGGTGGATGTACAACAATAACAATAATGGTACAAATAGGCCTGACGTGATACACGAGAGTCGCCCTTGCGAAGGAGAGAACAAGTGCGTCGGCTAATATATTACATGTATATATATACATGCACACACGCAGCCTATGCGATTCTTGCTGTTTAGCCCCCACAGATCTAGATTATACCGTGTAATCGTTATCGGCAATTTGGCCCCTGGCCCTCTCTCTCCCCGTTAACAAGCCACAGCCGCACTTGTACACACACGCGCGCCCTTTTCATCGCGAGCTCTTCCCTGCGACACTCGTTACATTCACATGTGCGTAGTTTCGTCGCGTGCCCCGCAATATTCCGAATAATCTCATTCGACGGGGGGGCCAGTCTCTCGTGTGTGTACAATGCGTTACCGGGGGTGTCAACGAATTCACCGTCGCTCATTGATTTCGCATCCCCCCCCACCCCCCGTCGTGTCATTCTTCCTCTTCTACGTGTACCAAATACTGTCGTCTTCGTGCGATCGAGCGAGTATATACATGTGTATGTTATTATCGCTAAGGGGCAGAGGCCGCAGCGGGAATTTTGAGAAATCGATCGGGATGATTGGGCGCACGCGACCTTCCCCAAATTTAGAATTGACTCTCGTCTTTTGTTCGTACAAAGGTATACACCTAAGTATGTTTTAAGATCGTTTTTCAATTTCATCATTCGCTTTCGCGCGGTGTGAGGTTTAGTTTCGTGACGTTATCTCTCTATGGGTCCAAGTGCTTTCAAGTTATATAAAAAACTCTCCTTTTGTTTTTTACTTTTCGGGGTACCCAAAAGTGCCAAATTCAAATTTTAAGCTACACATCTTTGGCTATGATAAAAATAGATACCCATAAAAGCAAGGATTATTCGAAAAACTTATCAATAAAATTATCGTAGGATACGGGTAATTTTTATGGGATGGAGTGAAAAACCAAGTTTATTTATGTATAAATTCAAAATGTAATTTTATTTGACAGTAAAATCAAGCAAACAATTTGCGTTAAATTACATTTGTAATATTACAAACCTTAACGACGTAAAATTTATACCTTATATGTACAAATACCATGTATAAATTAATTATACACCATTTAAAAAATATATCGACTATGATACAATCTTCTTGTTAAACTAAATTACACTTAAAGATTTTAATTCTACGATACAGATTACATTTTTTTACATTTAAACGCTGTACATTCTTAATATTAGCAATAAACTTAAAATTAATATCACATGAAAAAGCTAGTTCACTTTAACACATTCGTCGATTATTTTTTATGATTTTTTATATATTAATGTCTTTCTTGGCCTGAGAATTTGTTTGTTCGACTATAGGCACTTATTGGTAACTGTATTCAACAGCTCGATTATTGGCTAAAAGTACACTTTTTATTATAATAATTTTCGAGCACCTGGATATTTTTTTTCTATTGTCTCAAATCAATTTATAACTACTTAGTCCCATGGATAAAAGCACAAGAAAAAATAAAACAGCCCTTATACGTATCCCTGGGTGCAGCGGCATCTTAAACCAAACGTAACTTTCTTCTTTAACAACGGATCTCAAGTACCTTATAGTCACAATGGGCACCCGAGGTTACGCTGGAGGACGATAAAGGGGCAGGGATGGCCGCAGTGGCCAGTTCGCGCGTACCTTAAAATTTAGGGTGAACAGGCCTCGAGTGGCGGCGTCGGGGAGGCAAAGGTGGCGGTGTCTCCGGCCACGTTTGCTTGTGCTCGTCATCCTTATTGTCACCGATTATGCTACTGCCTCTACTACTGTTTTTGCTGCCTATTCGCAGTTTGGTGTTTTGCTGCGATGATCTCTTGTAGTCCACTATGATATCCGTGAATTTTATGATCCTACACCGGTACAAGACCTCCTCCTTAGGGTTCTTGGCTTCTTCGAGCTTGACAGCCGAGTCCTCGGAGCTCACCAGTGATTCGGGCCCAACGATCTCGCCGTCTGAGAGCGTCAGCCCAGAGTCCCTCGATAAGGACATGTAATCCTTGCTCGGAGGTTCCGTCAACTGGAGGTTGTCCAGGGAAATCCCATCAACTACAATAAAACGAGAGAAAAAACAATTAAAAACCAATTGTTACGAAGTCATTGGTGGATGTGAAGTAAAGTTTGGTGCTCACAGTGTAGAATGTCGGTGCTGTCTTCGGCTTGGCTGTCGTTTAGCTCGGCGCCGAAAAGCAGGTCGACCCCTTCGCCGAACAGGACCTCGTAATGCCGGATAAGCATCTCCGCGAGGGCAGGAATCGCCCGGCTCTGGTTGACCGAAGGACTCTCGGACCAAAGCAGACTCGGTCCACAACACACTCCCAGATTACTCGCGCACATGAGGTTGTGCTCCGAGCGCCGGGCTATGTGGTGCAGCACGCAGACCAGGTGCGACAGCAGCGTATAATTTGCTTCCGGTAGACGATCCAGAATGCTACAAACCAAACGAATGATAAATATATGAACAATCATACATGATAAGGTAGCTCCATTGCGGTAAAAATCACGGGTCGTACCTTTTGATCGTCTTGATGGGGTCCGGAGACTCGAGACTTGCCATCCACAGGGAAAAGAGGTGGGAAGTGAGAAGGGGATCGGGCAGGGATCTCAGGAAGTCCTTAAGTAGAGCGGCCACTGCAAAGACAGGCGCATCCTCGAGGCAGCTGGTGTCGCCCGAGGACTCGATCTCGTCCTTGAGCTCCCGGACAACCCTCAAGTTGGCGGACTTGCGGAAGATGCCTTGGGTGGACGGGCCCTTGGCGAGGAGCTGCTGCAGCATAACGAGGACCGGCTTCGGCAGGCCGTTCTCGTCGAGCCGTGCCAGATTTACGCCAAAGACGCGAGAACTCGGGGGGGAAGACCTTCGCAAGAGACCCCATACCCGGGATTTGTGCGACTTGGCGTCACCATTGACCGACGTCAGATTTCGCGCGTCGGTTCCCACGTACTTCTCGAACTTGGCAAGTCTCCGAACCTGAAAATAATTGTAATATGTCAAGAACTCTAAACTCTAAACAAAGCAAAAGGGCCCTTCCCAGTATCACAAAACTGTAATCACCGAAATTCCGAATGTAATATGCGTCATGCACACAAGCCGGGAAATTAAACTTTCTCGGTTTCTTTTCCCTGCTTCAAGTACACGTAGCGCCTGTCGTTCGGTCCCGGGGGAAAGATTCAACTTCAACGCGCCAGTTTCCTCGACTTGTATTGATACATTTTTCCGAGAGCTTATCTTATCTTTACTTGCTTAATGAAATAATCGCACATGCGCCGAATCCAACCAATTGTTTGTACACGCGCAAGAAAAAATTAATGCTGTACATGGCGGATTTACGCTTCCATCAGCGTAAAAGTACAGCAAATACTTAACAAAAAAGGCATGCAGGAAAAATAAATAGTGCAAAGACGCAGCTGTGCCCGAAAACACCAGTGTCTCGAAAATCCGACATAACGCTACATCAGAGGTAGTACAAAACTAGCTCTGTGATGCACCCCAGCCCCGTTTTTTAAATGTAGGCAAATGTTCGAGGCAAAAGTTCAATGTATTTTAAATTTAATTCGAAACTTACCTCACTACTCGGCTGGTCGTCATTTGATCCGCGCCGAAGGGATCGGAAAGACGCTCTAGTTTTCTTGCACCAGCTGGAAAAGGTTGTTCTCTTCATTTTTCAGTCCGAAATAAACTACGCTTTCACTAGTCCCAATCCGGTTCACAGTGAGAACAGTAACTACAACTGGACAGTAGAGCACTGCACGATAGAATTACTGAGGACTGAGGGACGGCGGTCTCATCGCACTTTCGAATATCCCCACTGTGCACTGATGTGTTATCGGTCTTTCACTATTGGCCCGAGCGAAATTATTATTCAATAGGAAAGGTCAGTAGTGGGATCATTTTGGCAGTGACTTGTACATGACTAATTGTGTTCGAGTACATCATTCTCAGGTAGCTCCACCTACACCGGAACACGACACCTCGACGATGTGTAGCTTAGAATTTAAATTTAACACTTTTGGGTATCCTAAAAAGTGAAAAATAAAATCAGAATACCTCATATGTATATAATGTATGTTAGCCCGTATTTTGTTTTAATTTCTGGCTTTAACGAAGCGTCTTGCGGTATGATATTGATCATAATTTTCGAAATAACAAAATTTATGGTGGACCCAGTATTTCATGAGTTCCGCTATACTGGACACTTTTTAACGGAAAAAACCAGAGTATGAAGGCTGTAGAGTAAACAAAAAGTTAGTTTCCTCAGATTTTACACAATTACAAACGTGTATAATGCGGGACAGGAACTCCCTGTAATCTTTTTATATCAATCATTGAAGAAGAAAAAAATTGATTAGTTCAACGGAATAGGCAATAATTGTATTTTACAAAGCATCGAAAGGGTTTATCTTAAAACTCCGATTGACACTACTATTCCTAACGCATTTTTTAATTGATGTCGTTTTTAATGATTCAGGATATTTGTATTTATGACAATTTCCAAAAGTGTTAAAATTTTCGTTAAAGTTCCATAAACTACAAATCATCGCAGAACAAAAAACAAACAGAGCCAGAGATTCGACGTAAATTTAANAAAATATGATAAAAAAGTTGGTGTATACATATACATATATGTGCGGGGGTGCAGCAGTATAATTATGATGTAGGTATATAACAAGGGATGAGCATGACGCGCTTCCTTGGCCTTACTTTGCGTTGTTTGGAAAATACCTAGTAGTAGGCATGTTGGTAATTTTGCCAACTTTAAACAAAAATTTCCTGGTCTACGAAGATCGGACGTTGGCACGAGAGCAAAAGGATCATTGGGCGCAGCGGCTTCGTTAAAAACTTCAAAAGCCGGATCCACCACAGCGTAAGTATAATTATATATACGTGTTAGTCGTAAAGAGCGAAAAATACGAGACAAGGGCTTGTACATACCTAAATAATATGCACGCATCATGCAGGTTGAAACAACTAATGGTGTATATACAAGTAAGTATATATATGTAACTATTTTCAGACAATTTTCTCGCATACGTACACGTAATATATAATATGTACGCTCCATTCAATTCCGCTTCGATCGGTAGGCGTACCTCCACTACTAACAGCGTGATAACGAAAATCGAATTTTCATTATGATATATATACTTACCACAATATTATGTTGTCTCTATATACCTATAAAGCTTTCGTATTTGAGTTGATTATGGTGATAAGTTACGTGTAATGTACCTACTATTTTCAATCTTATAGTATATCCCATATACGCTCATTATATACGGTAAGTACATACGTATACATGTGACTCTGTTGTTTATATAATATAATGAAAAAGTATATTATAGATATGGATAAAAAAATTCGTTGTATCCGCACATCTTGCGCGCAATGGGCCCTATGAAGTCACGTAACACGGGAGAGGGCGTGGCACACCTGCGCGCATCTTACCTGCATTGGCCCATCGAGAGACACAGACTCCTCCTCCTCCTCCCTCCTCCACCTACTTCTCTTATTTCTCTCCTGTATACATATACAAAGGTATTATACGTACCTCCATCCACCCCCTCGCTTCGGTGAGTAGAGCTACTCACGCCCCGCACGGTCCATGGATACGGGTTTACAAAAATCTGCTGCGCCAGAGGGTAGTTTTTTTTTTTTTTTTTTTTTTTATTTTTACTTACCGTGCAATTATTTTAATCATCACATAGGCTCACGCGATAAACGAATCGAGCAAAAAAAAAGGGTAGATAAATTTTTATTTCCCTTCGATCTCGTTTTCGTTTATATTCGTGCTCTCCTCTGTATTATACATTTCCAGAGAACACACGAGTACACCCAAGAAAGTTTAAGGCTTAACGAGTCATCGCTCGATTACCATACACCCCCTGACGTGTGTGTAAAGCGAAGAAGAAACTCCCCGCGTGTGCACTCCGATCGAGTGCCAATTACCGTACGGAATACACATATATATATCGTTTGTGCGGAACAAAGTTACCTTTTGTGATGACATGATACGAAAAAAAAAAGCGCCCAGGGTGCAACGCACACTCTCTTCTCCTAGGCGTGAAAATATATATCACGCGCGGGTGGTCGTTCCCTCGGGAATAAACGCGCGCAAAGTGATAATTAAAAAAAACGTAATATGTGGAGCGAAGAGAAAAAAAAAAAAGCGAGCCAAGATGTTCCTATAATGAATGCGGCACAACTTCAGGTGGAGGGGGCAAAGCTGCGCCGGTTAAGCTACACGTTAATTAGACTAATTAAATCGCGGAGCTCGAGTTTTTTTTTTTTTTTCCTTTCGTCTAAAGCACCGCGCTGATTTACCGATCCGATAGAAAGGGACGAAGCTAAATATATACGTATGTATAGAAAAGATTTTTCACGTGCATTATACTATTAAAAATGATTATTTTTGCTTTTCCACGATTTCCTCGAACCTCCGGATTCTTGAACGATGGCTAGGGAAAAATAAACCTTTTGAAAGGCTAACCCCCGAAAACAACTAATTACCGAACCACAAAACCGAACAAAGGGCCGATCGATCCGTATCATCCGGGATACGCTGACTACACATTCAATTTGTTGGCTCCGACCCCCTTGTATGTATACATATACATAGAGAAAGAAAAGCACCGCAGAGGCATATGTATATACATGATAGAGCTTGGCGATGACCCTCTCTCGTGATATTTATACAGCGATCCGATGCTCCTGTGATTTTATCCACAGGCATTTTACACGCATAACGGGAAGCTGCACCACAAAATTAAAAAGCAGATATATACATATGTACGGACACACACCCGCATCGGGCAACGTAAGCGCGCACGGACGTGTGTGTATGTATAGTATATGGTGGGGGGGGGAGGAGCCTCCGGCGGACCAATGGTTGGCGCGCTCCCACCCCCAAAATGGCCGCGCGGTACAACAACCCACGGCTCGGGGAATAAACGGGTGGATTAATTCACGCGCGAGGAGGAGGAGAGAAGAGCAAAAGCGCCGATTTAAGATTCATCATTTCGCGGGGTTTGGGGAGCGTGGGCGTTTTGCGGAGTTGAGGTTTTTTGCGCTGCAGAACGACGCCGGTCGTCAGCCGGGGCACTAAGATGCGGACCATATCCTACTCCACCCCGTGACGGTGGTTTCGAAGCTAATGGCTGCTCCTTCTTAAACCCGCGCTCGCGTATTTTGCCGATCGATCGAGCGATAAATCTTATACGCTGCTCAAGTACTTGTGAAGTGCAGCGGAGAGACACTCGGTTTTTCTTTATCCTTACTTTTTTTTTTCTTTTATTTATCGTTGTACTCTCTAAGGTATACTCATCGAGAAGATAAGTACAACAAGTTGGGCCGCGAACTCGTTGACAAGCATCAGAGTTGTGAAATATAAAAAAAAAGAAGTTTCATTGGAGTATATACATACACATAGTTGTACGTCGTATACAATAAATCGTGCGAGGAAGGTGCTGCTGCGCTGGATCGATTCGGCTTTTGGGGCCCGAGTCGGCTGTTGGTCAAGGACACGGGGACGATGCAGGAGCACAAGTCCTTTCTCATCCGAGATCTGCTCGGCGACGTGCTCGGCCATCGAGTTCAAGGTACCCGCAACCACACATATATATATACATATACTATTTGCTCCATTAACTCGATTAAACTCATTCTCGCGCTACATCGGTTTTTTCCCCCCTTTTGCAATTCGGTTGTACATAAATGTAGTCCTCCACCACCGCGAATCTCTTTAATGACGTAAATATTGCACCTGTCATACCTCGTCCGAATAAAAATCGCGCCACATACGCGTCTATACTTACACCCCTCCGCCGATTTATGTACCCCACGCTCGCACGCCCATAATCGATAAATCCATCAGTCGATCCACCCGAGTATAGGGGGTCACGTTGTAGGGGGGGAGGGGGAGATCGGGAGTCACGTGTCGTATATATCGCGGTGCGCCCTCGTTAGGATACGTATGTATGTGCCAGGTGGGGGGTCCGAGCGCGTACGTGTCGATGTCGCCGCATTGTATGAATTTAGTTGTCCGCGAAAAAATCACCAGATGGTCGGTTAGAGCGCAAACTGCATATTGTGTATACAGCGTCCCCGTGTATACATATATAAATGTGGGATCGGCGCCCAATCGTTAGCCGCTCGATTTGCACGGCATCGGTCACCCACTGCGCCCATATAGGGAACGTTTAGCTTATGCCCGAACCCCGTACAACGCCCGTAGCGAGCCATGTACGTCGTGTTTATAATACGAGGTCGATCGGACGTGAAAAGCCAACGTGCCCTACACCACGAGACTTTTACTCTTACGATGTATGCGAAAAAGTGCAATAATTGGGAAAAAAAAAAAAAAAAAATGGTCCCCCGTCCAGACGACTCGGAGGAAGACTCGGCCCTGCACTCGGACTCGGAGGACACGATAGACCCGGGCAGCAGTCCCTCCCCTGGCTCGGCCACCTCGGGTGGTGGTACCAAGGCCTGCCTGGCGAGCAGCCTCGGGGGCTCGAGCGGTGGCGGCCGGAAACCCCGTAGGCGCCGGACCGCCTTCACCCACGCCCAGCTGGCCTACCTCGAGCGCAAGTTCCGCTGCCAAAAGTACCTAAGCGTCGCGGACCGCAGCGACGTCGCCGACGCCCTCTCCCTCTCCGAGACCCAGGTCAAGACGTGGTACCAGAACCGCAGGCGAGTTTTTTTTTTTTTTTCCCCCCTCCATCAATGGGTCAACTTGATTTATCATTTCGTTGGCAGCGCAGGACAAAGTGGAAGCGCCAGAACCAGCTGCGGTTGGAGCAGCTGCGCCACCAGGCGACGGTAGAGAAGGAGCTGCTCGTCCGGGGCCTGCACCACGGATCCATCGAGGCGTACTGTCCGTCGGCCTACGGTCACCAGAGTCCACCGTCGGTGCAGTCCTCCTCGCATCAGCAGCCGCAGCAAGGCACGGCCCAGCAGGTGATGGCACCCGTACAGCCGACCAACGCGTCCACCGCTGCCTTTCTCTCGACCGCGGCAGCTCTCTTTCGCAACGTCACCTACGTCCACGGGTGTCCGCTCTAATGGCTCCTCCCGTCACACACACCGATCATGTTTGCTTGTTGATGGGTACATATATATACAACAGTGCACGCTTCATTGTACTTGAGGTACACCTCGCTATCTTTCTCTATTTCGATTGTTGCCGTATGTTATTTTTACCTCCAACTGCAGTCGTCCGATCGAGTGGACCGGTCTGCCGCGCATACAAATAATAACGGTTTACTTTTTTCAGTATTACATCGTACATCTAGTCTCTAGCTTTTTTTTCATTACATACATACAATTTGACGCGCTTTTCAACGCATTTCATACAAGGATAATATACATACGTGTGGGCCATCTAGAAGTGTTGATTGATTTGCTTATTGATTACTTTTATCGGCAATTTCATGTGATATATCTACGATTAATTGCGCAAGTATATAGGTCGAGTGGATGAGAAATATTATTAATTCACGTATACGGTGGTAGATTGTATAGGGTTTTAAAAGTATACAGAAAATGAGATAGAGACGGTTTTTATCATTGTTACTTATTGATCTGTACCCAAGAGAGTATACTTGGTATAGGTGCGTGTTTCGTCTCTCACGCACGACGAGCGGCGATATACCGTGTAAATATGTAATTACGGCAAAAATAGATTAATGTACGATTGTTATATGTATCGAATGGCGCGAATGACGGAGGAAAAGGAGTGACGTTAAACAAGAGTACAACATTTATGTTATATTTCTGCAAAATGAACTTTCCACCCAAGTGGTGGGGCGCACGAGAGTTATTTCGATTTAATATAAAATAATCGTCTCGGCGGCGAATCGGTGAAGGTGGTAAGTTTTTAGTGGAACGAAATATTGAAATAAATTAACAAAACAACAACAACAACAACAACAACAACAACAACAACAACAACAACAACAACAACAACAACGATAAAAAAAGAAGTCACCAAAACACGCATTTGTACCTATACAAGTATTAATTAAACTTAGCGAGCTTAGCTGGTATTGTACGTATGATGATTAATCGTATAAAAAATTTTAATTCCGTAAAATGTGCAATTTTGTTGTTCGTCGTCGTACTTACGTATATAAAACACGTATTGTAAAATATACATAAGAAATGTACGTATATACTACGGATTGTTTATTAAAATTCTCCTTAGCGATTGAAAATGTATTAAACATATGTAATAAAATTATGATTAAGTGCGGCCTTTTGGAAACTCGTTAAACAAAAAATTCATGGATTATAGTAAAGTAACAACCTTTGCCCATGTGCATATATAATAATTTAAAATGTATAGACAAGACGAAAAAAAAACTCTAATTCTTGGATGATGAGAAAAAAAAAAGAAGATGAAAGTAATTGAATTAACGAGCAACAAATAAACGAAGAAACAGAAAAAAGTGGCACCTCTTGTACGTATTTAATTGCGCGTAAACCCTCTCGAGCCTATGAATTACGTTGTAGTAGATGGGGAAGATACGTCTGATTGTATTTACACAATACGCACACTTGACTGATCTTCAAACCTTCAAACTCCTGTCGATGATGATGATGATGTATGTAGGTACGGATGGACAGCGGAGGCGCGTAAGTACACATTACAATGGACACGTGCTCAAGCCTCGTCGTGTATATACATACACGCACATGTGATTCGAAACAGCCTCTTTCGGACTTGATTAACCGAAATCGTTCACAACGACCACAATACAATATCCTGTGTACAGAACAACGCCTTTTATTATTTTACAAGTGAGCCTGTACTTATCAAAGCAATTTGCACCCCCCCCCCCTTTTTTTTTTTTATCGTTTTTTATTCTAAATTTAATGCATTGTTGAGACTAAAAAAAAATTTCTCATATGCTTTATGATTGCTCCAAAATGTCTTCAAACAGGGACCGCAGTAATATTTTTTAGCCATCATCAGTACATAAAAGTGCCTTCTTTTAGTTATGCCAGAGCAAAAAGTAGTTACATTGTGTTACTATTTGAGGGTTGAAAATTCATTATCACCACAAAATGTAAAGTTTATCCGATGCTCCGTGCAAATGATAGTCGACACGATTCATTGGCCCATTAGAAAAATAACATCAGCTTACCACACTTCGTGTTCATGTATGTATTTACATATTGGCGCTTACATTTATATGATTTGAGCAACAGAAAAAAATCATACTGGAATCGTTCAACTTTTTTCATAATAATTGTTCGTTGAATCAAACAACTAAACGGACTACACGTGCTTAGTGTAAGTATGTAAACCATAATCATACACTGAGTTTGTGCATTTGTTAATATTATTTCGAGTAAAAAAAAAAAAGAAACACCAAATATATGTAATGTTGTCATTAAACTTGGTCAGTAAATTACACAAAATTTTCATATCTGTATACCGTAAAAACTGAGCAAAAAAAGACCGAACAGAAAAAACACGGAGATCGCTCGGCGTGGGGTTGAACGGGGTAAGTATATTTACTTATTATATCTACAAAAAAAAAAAAAAAAACGTACTCATACGTATTAAGCAGTATACAATCGAGCGCGCGTCAAAGTCACTTGGGCGCACGTCACAATCGAGAAACTGTTCAACGGAATCAAGGGTTTGCTTGTACCCCCCCCCCCCCCGCTTGTATACTCACAAAGGACCTCGGCCCACACTCGACTTTTCGCATCATCCTTCGTAGGTATACACTTGTACGTCACACACGCACCCAGTGTGTATTAAAATGCACGTGGCACGTAAGGAAAAAAGAAAAAAAAAAAAAAAAACCTCTACAATAAGGAGCTCCTAGCTGTGCCCGTACGTGCATACACGTATCTTTTATAATACACATGGATATACTTGGACGCGATGTTTGGCACTTGGGCACGCGCACCAAGGAGTCATCTCTTTCCCAAGGTTTTTTTTCCTCCCCCCCCCTCCATACTTCCATCGCCGCCCCAACCAAGCGAAAGCACTTTCCTCGATACACCCTGCCCGCGGTGTTCTTTTCGCACACCTAATGCATTATTTTTTTGTTTTTTGTTTTCAATGCGCACGAGCGCGCCCACATAAAGAGAGATTTCCCGTGAGCGCGTCGTTATTTATGCATTTTTTTTTTTCCTTGCCAAACCGTCCAATTCTCTCTTTTTTATGATTCACCGTATATACATCGGACGCCCGAAGGTAAATGAAAAGGAAAAGTCAAAAGCAGTTCTCACCTCTCGTATACATATATATACGCGAGCAGCGGATTAATTGTTGGGGGAAAGCGAGCTTTTGCACCGGATTTATTTAGTTTGAAGAGAAAAAAAAAAAAAAAAAAAAGGGGGGAAGGAAAAAATTTAAAAAAAAAATTTACAGATGTAAAGATCCAGAAGTAAGGATTGGACGGGCGATTCGTGAGAAAAAGCATGGATGTAATGATATATATTTGTGAGCAGGAAAGAGAGAGGGATCACATATAATATATATATATATATATATATATATATATATCCCCCTTCCGCCCAGTTGCGAGACAGCAATGTCGCGGTGGGAGGTAAAGACTAACGAAGCTCTGGCTTTTTAATTGGAATGCGTTTCAGAAAAGCGGACACGCCTTTTCACTTTTTGCTCGCCTTTGTACTGTTTTTTTATGATCATATGCTCTCTCTCTCTTATTTTTCTGTACTGGTTGGTTTGTATCTACGTATAGGTGCATATACTTACTCAAGTACTTGGATGATGTTTGCGTGCGTGTCGGGCAACTTTTAGAAAATTTCCTCTTCGAAATATTCGTTAAAACATTTCAGTGTCTATATTTCGCGTTCGAAATCCATTCTGACATAATGGTTAAAGTTTTTTTTTTTTCTCTCCGAAATCGTTCACCCGGTTTTTTTTGGTCACGCGAAATTTGACTTCTGAACGTAAAAAGGTTTATTTTCACTATTGTTGAACCGATGCAGTTACTATACATGTATAGATGAACATGGGCTTCAACTTGCGTGATGCAAAAAATTTAAGGAAAAGTTGGGACAGCAACGGAACTACTGAATCCGTGAGCAGAGATGAGTGGAGAGAGCTTCCGTTTTTCGGCATACAGATTGTGTACAAAGCGTCTCGGCGACATTTTTTGTCCCTCGTTCAAAAAAGAAGATAAGCACCTACGGGAGACTTTACAATTAATCAAAATTTCAATTGTTCATTTCAAAGTGACACAAGACCGCGGAATAGCTTCTGCCCTCCTGACATTGCGAATCCGGAAATTGGAAAGTTCACCCCGTGCAATCACTGAATTGTCAATAAACGCGATCCACAAGATTTGTTCAGAACATAAAAACCAACCAATGTAAAAACTCGACTGAAATAAAATTTGGAGTATTTTACTATTAGTACCTACGGAGTATTCGTGAAATTATAAGTTTTACAAGATTACAAACGAGTAGGGGTGGGAAAAATTAACAAACCTATATTTTTCCGGTTGATGAGATCGAAAATCTTTAAGTCTTCTGCAAGTGAGCTAATATTGATTTAAAGTTTTTTTTTTTTTTTTTTTTTCAAATAAAAACGAAATATAGTTTGTAACGCAAAATTGAAACCATTTCAGAAATTGCTGTCCTCATTTTTAATTTTACCACTCATTTCGCGCTACAACTTAATGAAATATTTCAATTGCACGACCTTTTATTTGAACTAAATTTTGTAAAAAAAAAAAATGAAAAATACGCCGATTTTACAACTACTTATGGGTTCGATGACGAGCCCCAATGTGTACGATGATTATATTAACAAAATTCAATCGTACAATTCGGGTTGATGTGGGCGAGAATAAAAAAAAATTGCAACATATTCAAATGAAAGCCATTACGAAAAAAAGGCTCTTGTACACCAGAGCTCTTCAAAGCCTAAATACCAAAGCGAGAGAGGTATATATACATATATATGCCTGCAGAAAGCGAGAAACAATCAGCCAGGCAATTGTCGCCGAGAGAGAACGTCTCTCCCTGATGGAGTTTCGTGCCTTTGCCTGGCTTGGCTCGTCTGTGTACACCTACACCCTACCCCACATTCTCCCTATACTTGTGTACGCCGCGGGTGTGTGGAGTTGGAGGATTTTCGTTAAAGAGCCCCAGAGCGAGTGGCACGTTTGAAGCATTACTTCTGGGGCATCGCGGCTAACGCGAGCGACTCGAGCTTAATGGCCTGTTTGCGTGCAAATTGCGCCATCGCTAAAGGGCAACAAACAATTCTCCGGTAAAGCACGAGCTCACCGCCAACCACGCGACGACTCGCTTAAAGCTCGACGGGTGAATTTCAATTGCCAGAGTCGAGAGAAGCTCGCCAACTCCGTCTCTTGACTGCGCGCACGTATAACTTACGTGATGAGTCGACGACGAATTTGCATAACATCTTGAGGCTGCGAACTCGTGGATTTGTCAGGCGTCTCCTGCCCTCCCTCCCCCCCTTCCTTTTATTACTTCCACCCTGTTTCCTGAGCTTTGAGGGTCTACAAGTTTTTGAATGCACACAGATGTTTTTTACTTTTTGAAGATGCGATGGTTTTTGGACATTGCTTTCATCAATGAAATTCCTCTATCACACGATTAAAAATATTTACAACTTTTTATTGTAACATGCATTTGATGCATGTCACGTCCAAGTGCATATTTCGAAAACTGCGAAATTACTGTTCTCAATATTCCATAATAAGTAAATCAAAAGTATGAACATAAAAATGGCAGTAACTGTTCAGTAATCATTTATCATATTTGACTAATTGTACGCTACATCTATCATTTACGTGTTTATCTCGGAGGGTAGGTATTAGTATTAGAATTTCGCGGTTTTTATATTCAAATACTGCCATTGTAATTTGTTTTTTTTAAATACCATCTTATCAAGATGAAAGTATCGACTGAAAGAAAAAATCGGTTTTTGAAAAAATAAAATTTATTTTTTTTACTTAATAGATATTTACAATGTGTGAAATTGAGTATTTCACATATTTCATAAATAAAAGTATGCTGATGTCTGTAATCAAGTCTTAAAGAAGTCGAGAAGTTAGGATTTAAAGAAATAGACAACAGTTGAGAATAGAAACTTTTTTTATATTAACCATTATACACAGTACAAAGATTACTGAGCAACAGTTGCGGCGCTTGCTGTTGGAGCAGCAGTGGCGGCAGTAGCCTGAGCTTGCTCTTCGCGAATGCGATCTTTCTTCAAGACACCCATGAACGAAGCCTTGTCCTGGGCAGTCTGGAAGCGACCATGACCAAACTTGGAGCTCGTATCGATGAACTTGAGATTGATCTTTTCAAGAGCAGAGCGCTTGGTATGGACTAGGAGCGACTGAAAAATAAATTAAAAATTCTTATTAGCTGGGCCTTTATAGAGTTAACAAATGATTATTTGATCCATCAAAATGTCAGTCCTATCATTCAGAATCAATTAGTATTCATAATAGTTTTTTTTGGCTCTAGAAAACTCATCACTGTAAATTTTTTTCTAATTGATGAATTGTTTGATATATGGTACACACCTTTCTTAAAGTGATGACGCGCTTCTTGGGTCCCATACAACAACCCTTAATCATGACAAAGTCGTTGTTAACTTCACCATAGTGGGGGAAACCACCCATGGGTGTGATACTTTTTTCGGTCAAATCGTACTCGGTCGAGGCATTGTTCTTGATAATCTGAAAGTAAAAAATACAATTAGGTATCTCACACATAATAGAAAATAGATGACATATAATTAAATTTATTGAAAAGTGTAGCTTGATTGGGAATCCCCAAAGTGCAGGAAACACAACGGAGAACTATGACACAGCTTTTATCTAGCCCATTAGCATGAAGCTGTTAAACTTGTTTAGAGGACTACAAGTTTAATGTCTAACAAGGCAGCAACTAATTCATTTCTTTGGTAAGGGGGTAATTACCTTGCCATCCTTGGTATGGATCTCTTGACCGATACGGTAAATCTTTTTGTTCATTTCGGTACGGTGGTGGTAACCCTTCTGACCAGCACGTGCAACCGTAAATGAAACTCTGCTTGGATGCCAGGCACCGATACAAGCGACCTTACGCAGACCCTTGTGCGTCTTGCGCGGTAGTTTCTTTGTATGCCAACGCGAGGTGACACCTGTAAAAATATTTGTTGTTTAGCTATTTGAAATGTTGCGGGAGGATTTCTTAATTAATTTTTTTGGGACTTCAGTAGGAAGGCAGCATGATGTTTTCAACAGAAATATTCTGATATTTTGCACATCATGTTTTGTCATCACATTTTATTAGGACCTAGTTGGAGTTTAAAGGTGAATCAATATTTTTAAAAACTGGTTTACCTTTGACTCCTTTACCCTTGGTGACACCAATGACATCAATCATTTCGTCAGCGGCAAAGACATTGTTCACTGGAATGGCCTTCTCGAGGTGTTCTCTGGCCCAATTAACTTTGTCCTCGATGGTTCCACCATTAACTTGAATTTCCATAATGTGAGCCTTCTTCTGGCGCTGTCTCAATAGTTTCATTTGAGTGTGAGCAATGACGCGGACGACTTTGCAGTACTTCATGATTTTCTTGAAGTCTCTCTCGATGGAAGCGCGTCCCAAATTATCTTGCCACTTCTTGGAGGCCTTGGTGAAAGCCTTCTTCTTACTCTTGTACCTATCAACAAGCAACCAGCCTATCTATGCAAAAACAAGCCCCTACGAAAATGTGTCAACCTCATCATTTACACATGAGAGGAGGAACAACACAATTGTTGGACTAGTCTTTTTTGAGTATACAATACTCAGTGACTAAAACCATCCATTAGAAAACTCTCATCTTTAGAGCGGAGAGCTTTACGGAATTGGTAAATTTTGGTTTCTTATTGCAATTAATTATTCGACTTGAAAAATAGAGACTCACCAGTTCTTGTAGAATCTACGGCGGCAATCTTCGGAAAGATGCTCAGCCCAGACAGTGGTCAGAGCACGGAGACCATGAGGCGTTTCGATGTAACCAACAACACCGACAATGACCATGGGAGGAGTTTCCAAGACAGTAACTGCTTCCACAATCTCTTTCTTGTTGACCTCTGTTAAGAATCGAGTTGATTTTTATTAGATTGAAGAAATGGAGGGTCATTTTAGCACAAATTAGATTCTAAGATGATATGTATCCAATATGGTTATTCCCTCAGTCATGGCCCAATGGGCTCCCTCAGGAGTATGGAATATATTGGATTTCGCACACCCAAGTGGGCTGCTGGTTATTCTACGATGCCACAGTTCAAGCTATACCGCGTGGGATCAGCGGCCCTGAATACCTGTGCCTGGCTACTAGAGATCACATTGCTGCGCTCATCCAGTAACCACCGAAAACATCGCTGATACACGTGAAAGAATTAATTCCATTTGTTGTTACACTCACTTGATCCAGGTCGATCAGCTTCGCGTACCACGTGGGTCATACCGGCCTTATAGCCGAGGAAGGCCGTAAGGTGGACCGGCTTGCTCGGGTCATCCTTCGGGAAAGCCTTGACCTTACCACGATGACGACAGGATCTCTTTTTGGGGTAGAACCCCATAGAGCCGTGACGGGGCGCACTGAATTTCCTGTGAGACTGTAAAAATACAGAACAGAAGGTTGGAATTAGCGATGCGGAGCAACCACGTGGCCAAGCGAATTTTGGCGATTATCGAACAAATCAGACCGCCCTAGAATACTTTCTACACAAAGTTTCAGTTTAAACCATAAACTTTTTTTTATCTAAATCATCATTTAGTTCGAATGAATGTACAGTACATCTGATGGTTAAGGGGTTGAAATTACGAATCCGAACGTATGTTAGTAAGCAGAGGTTAGGAACTCACGTACTGCAAATTTTGAGGAATTTGTGAATTAATCGTAATTTATTAATCGAAAATTTTTTTTAAATTGTAAAAATTAGTTGACCAATAATAAAGGTGTTAAGGACTCGTACAACAATGATGTTGGAACAGTAACAAATTCTGAAGGATGCATAATTGCAATGGCCAAGTGTAACGTATCAATATTTGTAAACATATCAAATATTTAAAAAAAATAAAATGCTGATACAAGTAATAAAATATTCAAGATGTTAATTGTTTAACTTTGAAGTTAATGGTGGGTCAGATGGAAAGATTAGAGGCGGATTAAGAAAAATTTGATCTTACCATGATGCCGTCACCGCAGAGATTAGAAGGGAGATTGCCAGCGCCTATGGTAGAGAGTGTGTCGCTTTTTTTCCACTGTTTTGAGCGCCCCGTCGCGGCAAATCAGCCGAACTATACGCACGTTTCAGCAGCGGAGGAGAAGACCAAATTGTGCGTACGATAGGTACCTAGTAGAGGGGGAAGGAATATGTGCGTATACACGGGTATAGCTATATATGTTTTGTATTCTAGCTGCCTCGGCTCTCGGCTCCCGGCTCTCGCAGCTCGCAGCTCTCGCATGCATGCGTATACCTATATCTATTCCTGATGTGATGTTCCCTCAAAAGCGGTTTTGTATGTTGGACAGTTATTATATGTCCGGTCATATATTATTCATTAAATGTGTATTAAATACTTGTACAGCTAAATACTGAGTTTTCCTCGTATAAAATAAAAAATTGAGTAATAAAAACGTAAGCCCCGATATTTAATGTAACTTCTTGAAACTTGATATTTATAAAATAATCATTTTTACAACTTGAATAATTTATGTTTTTATAGATTTATAAAAATTTAGCACATTAAAAATATCAGAATAATACACACACGCTTCACTTTGATTTTTGAGTTTATTCAATAGAGAATGACTTTTTCTGTAATTAAAATATCATTCTTCAACACATGTAACTTTTCTAATAAGAATAAGTAATTGTGAAAATATTTAGAAAAATAATTCTACTTGTAGGCCAAACTTTAACACAATTATCAATATAAAGAAAAAATAAACTAATACTTAAGCTTAAACCCTGGAGCTTCACGATAAACATGTGTCACTGTAAGTGCTAAAGAAAAGAGTGCGTTGGTAGTCAAGGTAACTAAGTACCGCATTGTGTAATTTTGCTTTGAGCATTCTGGGGTTCAAATCTCGCTCGCAGCAGAATTTTTTTTTTTTTACGATTTTTTTTTATGGTAGTACAAAACTTTTTTTTGATAATAGTATTTAATTCTCATGTTTATGTTGCTTACCGACTACGCTTTGTAAATTCATTCCTTGTAAAGTTGGGTGATTTTGTTAGATATTTAAATTTTTTAATAAAAATATAATATCATTAGTGGGGAAAATGCTAATTACCATTTCATCCTTTTTTAGATGGCTATAAAACTATTATTGATGAAGTTAAAAATCAACCAAAAGTAATTTAATAGTACTAAGTTATTTTACACTATTCTAACAAAATGGTTATGATCTCACTTCGATGAGGATCACACCTTTTACAACCCAATTAATAATTGTGTTAAACTTATTCAAACAATTAATTAAACTATTAGAAACCAGGAAAATTTTTGAAAACACTTTTTATCAAATGATTTTTCATTGCTTTTCCAAGTTAAACACAAGTTTATTGATAAAACACTCAGTTAACTGGAGAGCAAAGTATGGCATCACTTAACATAAAGGAAACCATGAAAACATTAGTAAAATAAAAGGCAAGGTATTAAATATTTAGGACTTAAAAATTTTTTTCCTATTTTAGAACTAAATTTTGCCTATTCTATAGATATAACTTATGTTGTACAAGTTCTTACACTAATTTTGATGATTCAGATCAAAAAATTGTTTTTAAATCCATACGGCATTTACCAAAAAAATTAAATTTATAGTACCTTATAATTTTTTCAGAGCCACAATTGTGACCTCTTATTAATCGTCTATATTTTGTTTAAAAAATTTTTAATCTAATAAAAGGGTAGTCTGAATATGTCTCATGGTGTATACATGTCATAAAATGTATGTAAAAAAACGTATTGCGGGAAAACTGGGCTTTTTTTGTCCATGAGCACTGCACTAAAAATGCTCTCAAAATTTTACGCTTTGATCAAACTTGTCTGATTGTAAACTCTCAGTTGAGACATTCAGCCCAAATCTAACAACAAAATTGCGGCCTATTTAGATCATAACTACTTAATTTAATCTTAAAACTTGATAACATGTATATGCGTCTGCGTTCACAGACAGAGTTCTGTTTCTCGTCAAAATTCAACTTTTTAGTACTGTAATAATACTATTTTTTGAGTTAATACTTGATTTTCCTTTATCTCACAAAAATGCCCATCAATTGTTGCATATAATAAGCGTATGTGTATGTATATGTACACACATCAATATGTTACTAATCACATTTTAGAACTTTTTGAAACAATTTTAACAAACTTTAAATTTTTTATCTTAAAATTAGTACTACCATCGACAGACGAAATTTTAATTTTACTTATACATTTTTTTAATTTCAATGTAAATATGTTGGTAAGTTTTAATCTCTTAGTACATACCTCTATAATTTTTTGCACCTATAATAAGGATTCTCATGATCGGTTCTAATCATCCTTAGCTTATGATTTTGTTTTGGTATACGTACTAAGGCTAAAAAAACCAATGTGATTGGTCAATTTGTTTTTTATTAAAACATATAAACCTCTAAAAATCAATGTTAAAATAAAAAAAGTTTTGCTTTTTGTTCTTAATTATTTTTTTAGTGTTATATTTTATGATTAAAACTTTACAGCAACATTAAGTTCCTGACTAAAAGCATGATTAAAAAAAATTAAATAAAAAAAACAAAAACAAAATTTGATATAGGTAAATTCGGGTGTACGTGTGCATCAATACTCATGTCTCTACAATCTTTTGAAAATATTTAGTAAGCCTAGTTGTTTCTAATCCCGTTCCTAAAGTCGCTTCAATTTTTATCGATATCTTTATTATTTTCAAATTAAGAATCATATGATATTATGTAAATATTTTAAATGACAAATATTAAATTGTGTCCAACAAAAACTTTAGGACTAAACCAAATTTTTAAAGTGACTATAATTATACCTGGATTCAATAAATATTAGTACAACTAATTTAGTGCAACATAAAAATTAAGAAATAAAAATTATTGATAAAAGTTAAGAGCTATGTAATTGGTAGAGATTTTTTTTTTTAATACCTACTACGATTCATTCGAGAAATCACTGGTTTCTCAGCAGACTATTAAATGATTTTATAGAAATTCTACTCAAAATATTTTTAATTATTATTGTTATTATTATTATTATAATTATAAATATTATCATTATTATTTATCCCAGGAATCAAACTAGTACTTTTTATACTAAAGATATCTAAAGACCACGTTTGTTGAACGCATTATATTTCATTGTTTAGGTGGTAGTCTTATTTGAGTATTGTTTCTAGAAAAAAAACACAGAAAAACATCACTGCTTTTTTTCAATTAAATGGTGTAAAACGATTTTTCAGCCATTTAAAAACGATTATTGGCTATTAAATCGTTCAGAAGATATTAAAAAAAAAAAATTACTTTCAAAAGTTTCTTTTTTATAAGCTCTACAAAATTTGTATTCAATACTTTGTTGTAGAATTTAAATTTATTTCTGTAACAGATACCAAATCTTTTTTGACTGTTTTTATGTTTATTTTGCATTATGAAGCGTCTGCATTAATTGCTATCTGCAGCAAAACATACAGTACTAAAAAGTTGAATTTTGACGAGAAACAGAACTCTGTCTGTGAACGCAGACGCATATACATGTTATCAAGTTTTAAGATTAAATTAAGTAGTTATGATCTAAATAGGCCGCAATTTTGTTGTTAGATTTGGGCTGAATGTCTCAGCTGAGAGCTTACAATCAGACAAGTTTGATCAAAGCGTAAAATTTTGAGAGCATTTTTAGTGCAGTGCTCATGGACAAAAAAAGCCCAGTTTTCCCGCAATACGTTTTTTTACATACATTTTATGACATGTATACACCATGAGACATACTCAGACTACCCTTTTATTAGATTAAAAATTTTTTAAACAAAATATAGACGATTAATAAGTGGTCACAATTGTGGCTCTGAAAAAATTATAAGGTACTATAAATTTAATTTTTTTGGTAAATGCCGTATGGATTTAAAAACAATTTTTTGATCTGAATCATCAAAATTAGTGTAAGAACTTGTACAACATAAGTTATATCTATAGAATAGGCAAAATTTAGTTCTAAAATAGGAAAAAAATTTTTAAGTCCTAAATATTTAATACCTTGCCTTTTATTTTACTAATGTTTTCATGGTTTCCTTTATGTTAAGTGATGCCATACTTTGCTCTCCAGTTAACTGAGTGTTTTATCAATAAACTTGTGTTTAACTTGGAAAAGCAATGAAAAATCATTTGATAAAAAGTGTTTTCAAAAATTTTCCTGGTTTCTAATAGTTTAATTAATTGTTTGAATAAGTTTAACACAATTATTAATTGGGTTGTAAAAGGTGTGATCCTCATCGAAGTGAGATCATAACCATTTTGTTAGAATAGTGTAAAATAACTTAGTACTATTAAATTACTTTTGGTTGATTTTTAACTTCATCAATAATAGTTTTATAGCCATCTAAAAAAGGATGAAATGGTAATTAGCATTTTCCCCACTAATGATATTATATTTTTATTAAAAAATTTAAATATCTAACAAAATCACCCAACTTTACAAGGAATGAATTTACAAAGCGTAGTCGGTAAGCAACATAAACATGAGAATTAAATACTATTATCAAAAAAAAGTTTTGTACTACCATAAAAAAAAATCGTAAAAAAAAAAAAATTCTGCTGCGAGCGAGATTTGAACCCCAGAATGCTCAAAGCAAAATTACACAATGCGGTACTTAGTTACCTTGACTACCAACGCACTCTTTTCTTTAGCACTTACAGTGACACATGTTTATCGTGAAGCTCCAGGGTTTAAGCTTAAGTATTAGTTTATTTTTTCTTTATATTGATAATTGTGTTAAAGTTTGGCCTACAAGTAGAATTATTTTTCTAAATATTTTCACAATTACTTATTCTTATTAGAAAAGTTACATGTGTTGAAGAATGATATTTTAATTACAGAAAAAGTCATTCTCTATTGAATAAACTTAAAAATCAAAGTGAAGCGTGTGTGTATTATTCTGATATTTTTAATGTGCTAAATTTTTATAAATCTATAAAAACATAAATTATTCAAGTTGTAAAAATGATTATTTTATAGATATCAAGTTTCAAGAAGTTACATTAAATATCGGGGCTTACGTTTTTATTACTCAATTTTTTATTTTATACGAGGAAAACTCAGTATTTAGCTGTACAAGTATTTAATACACATTTAATGAATAATATATGACCGGACATATAATAACTGTCCAACATTCAAAACCGCTTTTGAGGGAACATCACATCAGGAATAGATATAGGTATACGCATGCATGCGAGAGCTGCGAGCTGCGAGAGCCGGGAGCCGAGAGCCGAGGCAGCTAGAATACAAAACATATATAGCTATACCCGTGTATACGCACATATTCCTTCCCCCTCTACTAGGTACCTATCGTACGCACAATTTGGTCTTCTCCTCCGCTGCTGAAACGTGCGTATAGTTCGGCTGATTTGCCGCGACGGGGCGCTCAAAACAGTGAAAAAAAACCGACACACTCTCTACCATAGGCGCTGGCAATCTCCCTTCTAATCTCTGGTCACCGTTGAGAGTGAACGAAATATCACTGATCTGCTTGACACTGCCGCCGACTCCGGTTTCTCGACAGCGCTAGCGTCGTCATCTTCATCTTTTAGTATTGTACAGAAAATAGATTAAGTAGATTGCAAGATCAGATAAGACCATCTGTAGTTAATTGACGTACTATACATATGTATATTGACGTTTGCTGCTCGTTGCTGTTGTGTTGTGTTTATTTAATATAAAAACAATAAAGTTATGTATTTTGAAGTTTTGGAGCAATGTTGATCTTGTAATTTTTTAATTTTGTACATCTCGAATGTTTTGATTAATTTTTAACTACGTTGGAGCAGGGTTTGGAGGTGGCAATGAATCAATACGAAGAACAGGTACCTAGTCATTACAAATAAAATTTTTTCACTATTATTTTACATGTATTTTACCACCTACAGTTGATGCAAGTGCAAGAGGCACTGAAAACGGCAAGTTCGTCGGAACGACAGGGTTTGATAAGTTTACAATCTGACCTGAAAGAACTTATAAAACTTACCAAGGAAAATTTCGAAGGTGATGAAGATTCACAGCAAGAACAGACAAACTCCAATGCAGAGTCAAAAAGTACCTTGGATGATGAATACGATTTATTCAAGGTATGAATTCATGGGTCAATAACTCAACTTTCGTGACTGGCTTAATGATATTAAGAAAATTTATTTCATGCTCAAAAGGCCGAATTGGCACAATTGGAAGAACCACAGAACGACGAAAGTTCGGAACCAGGAAGTAGATTAGAAGTCAGTATTATGATATATGATAAAAAAATCATTAAAAGAATATTTATAAGACAGTTGTGTACTGTAGGACGAATTAAAGGCTCTTGAAGGTACCAAATGCAGAGCTCCACACGGTAGCAGCTGGGGTGGCACAGGATACCATAACGCTATGATTTGCTCAGTCCACAAAAGTGATGATGACATCAACAGTTTGAATGATATTATGGTAATTGTTTAATGTGATTCTATATCGAGTTTCGATTATTTGTTAATTCATATCATGCAATTTTAGATAAGAGTATTTTTTATCAATCCAACACACAAGGAGATGCTTCCTTGTCCTTATTTTTTGGATGGTTCATGTAAATTTTCCGAAGATCAATGTCATTTTTCTCACGGAGAACTTGTACCCTTTACAAGTATACAAGAATACAAGTATGAATCAATTGATCTTTTTATACTTAAAAACTCTTATTAGACATTGATGCAAGCTTACTTATTTTAGGGAACCAGATTACTCAAGTATAAAAATGGGAAGCAGAGTGTTAGCTAAACATAAAAATAAACTGTGGCATAGATGTGTCATTTTAAAAACTCCTGATGATAAAAATGACGAGTACAAAGTAAAGTTTGAAGCTAGTGGAAACACCATAGACGTTGGAATAGATGATATTTTACCACTTGGTAAATAGCAACTGATTTTTGTAAAGTCATGGTTTATTTATTACTCTTTGAACTTCAAATATTCTCTTATTATTAGCTCAAAAATAAAACATGAGAAATTAAGTTTTAAAATTTTTTTCTGTATTGGTCATTGTGATTTTATACATATATTAACTTATTGTAATTATTAGATGATGCTGGTTTGGAAATGTCAGATTCCTCTGACGAAAGTGATTATGAGCAAGAAATGAATGTTCGTAACAATGAAGAAGTTGTAGAAAGAGCATTATTATCCGTGAATTCAAATGAACGTTTGGGCGATTGGGAGAAACATACTCGTGGTATCGGCAGTAAACTAATGGCCCAAATGGGATACATTACTGGTACAGGTTTAGGTAGAAGATCTGATGGCCGAGTGAATCCTGTGGAAGCGACTGTACTACCAGCTGGAAAATCATTAGGTCAGTTGGAATGTTACTATTCAGATTCTCGTACAATAAATATTTCATTTTAATTAATATTGTCGATATTAATAGACCATTGCATGACTCTGAGAGAAAATGCTGGAGGTGACAAAAACTTATTCAGTGTTGAAAGAAAAATGCAAAAACAGAAAAAAAAATTGGAACAACAACGACAAAAGGAATATTTAAGAGAAAAACAAAGGGAAAAGAATAATGTGTTTAATTTTATGAATGCTACGCTAGGAAATAAATGTAAGGGACCGATTGTAAAATTAACTGCAATTACTGTAAATATTTTACTAAACGGAATGTCGTATCTTTTCAGCATCCGAACCAGGATCGAGTAAATCTAAGAGCCAAAAAGATTTAAAGAAAGAATCCAACAGAAACTTGAGTATAGCAAATTATCAAATATGGGAGGGTATTTCAAGGTTGGAAAAAGAATCTGTAAAATTACAGAGTCAGTTGACACGATTCAGTGAAGGAAGTGTACAGTATAACAATGCTCTCTTAAGATACAACGAAGCACAGAAACAAATGAGTAATTTAAAAGCTTCAGAAAAAAAAATAACAGCAGAACAAAATCAACGAAAGTTCAAGGTGAAAATGAAAGAATTTTAACGACAATACTAATTACTGTTTTGAAATAAAAAAAATTGTTTTGGTTAAAAATATTTTTATTATGTGCTACCTTCATAGATTTGTGAAAAATTTATATTTTTAAAATTTGATCCATGGTACATTTGGTAATTGCATATGTAAAATTAATTTATTTTCACGTCAAAATAGATAAAATTGTGTTTTATAGTGTTGCCATAAATAGACAGTATATCTTTTTTAAAGCACTAATGTTTTATTACTATGCATGTCTGAACTTTATAAATTACTTGAAAACTTAAACTATTACAACGATTTTTAATGATTACGTTAATTACATAAATCAAGTGATTCATTATGGTGACAGTCCCTGTCTTTTACTAATCACTAGTAATTTCTAACCTGTAATAAATGAACATCAGTGAGTATTTAAAAAATCTCGCCCTTATTACATTATTCATGGTAACCTGTAATACGTACTTGACTTTTTTCGTTTCTAATGTAGACTCCTTTACTTGATCCGCGTCCGAAAATAATGTGCGTCGAGTCTGAAAAGAAATAATTAAAAAATATAAAAATTATATTTACATCGTTATTATTACAATTAACACTTTAAATCTCTCACGTTATCGGGATTCCGGTTAAGGCAAATGCTGGGATTACAGTTACAATTCTCACAAGTAATACCATTCTTTCGGCATGAACACAAACGAGAGTTACATTGCGTTTTACAGGAACATTTTATATCTCCTTGTGAAGACCGCTTCAAGCCCGCTTTGCTTTCCCTCGTGTTATTTCGATTTGTTTTCTATTGAATCAAATTTCATATATATTTTTAAGTTGGTAAAATTCAACCAGTCATAAATGCAATTACCTCAAGATTTCTAAGTCTAGAGAACAGAGGAGTTTTCCTCCAATCTGGATCGTTTTCCACATCATCTTCAAACGCACTTTCATCAGTTAGAACGAATGAATCTAACTCTTCGTTTTCTTCGCGCACAGATTTAGTTTGTCTGAGCTTGAGCTTTACATCTGGGACATTACAATCCTTCTCAGTCAAAACCTTGTAGCAACAATAATAAAACATTAAAGAGTGAAATATTGTAATTTGATAATACGAATTGAAATTAAAAACCTTCTGTTGCAATTCTTCTATTTGGTTTTCAAGCTCTTTTATTTTTTTATCTTTCTCAGAGTCACTAACTAATTCTTTACCGTTGGACTCGTTCAAATATTCTTTTCGGAATTTCAAATTCCTTGAATTTCTCAAGTCGTACTTTTGCATTTCTTCATTTTCATTCTTTAGCTTCTCAATTTGATCCTTAAAAATATTATTCTCTGTAAATAATATTGATTTCATTTACATAAATTACGTTTAAAAAATTTTTTACCGTTAAATCTTCCAACGTCGATTGTAATGTAATTTGTTCCCGTCTATTGGTAGCGACTATTTCGAACAAAGTTTTCAAGGCCATTTTAAAATCTGCTATTGTTGAAATTGCATGCCATCTATTTTTCGCTCTGTTATCTAAAAAAAAGAATCAGCTTACTAATATTGCCACGTATTTTTGTCATATACAATATAAAAAAATCATGCGTTACCTTGGTTTGATTCAGCAATATGCTTTTCTAAATCTTTAATTTGTGTGTTTCGTGTTTCAACATACTCCATCAAATCAGCGATTTCTGCTTGGTTCGACAAAGAGCTGTCTGATTCATTGTGTAGTTGAAGTTCTGCTAACCGATTCGCATTGGCTGTTCTATCTTTCTTAAGTTTTTCAAGAGTATATTCAGCATCCACTGTGCTCAATAGCACCTCAAATTCTTGGTGCACCCAAGAAAGCACATCTTCTTTGACGTTGGCAGTAGCTTTTTCACGACGCTGAGCAGCTTTTTTTTGCAAATCCAGGGCATCCTACACCAAAAATTCAACGCGGTCAAATATCGCACGGTTTTAAGCATTTGAGCAAAGCAGAAAATTTTTTTACTTACCTTTAATCGTTTCTGAATAGCTTGTGCTTCTTCCAGTTTCCTCTTGTAAACGTTCTTTTGTTTGTTGTGTTCTAACTGTAGACGGGTGATTTGATTTTGACGTTTTCGATCTTGATCTTTTAATTTGTAGAGTTCTTGTTCCCTTGATCTCTTCCACTTGTTAAATTTGTCGGTTTCAGAACGCATGTTTCTAATTAATCTAACTTTTGTTTGCTTCAGACTCAATATTTCATTGCTCAAGCTTTTTATCTTTTCGTCGGATTTCTCTTTATTTTTAATCACTTTATTTTGCTCCAGTACCTTGCGATGTAAGTCTGCAATTTTTTTCTCCAGTTCTTGAACTTTTTTTCGTCTCGTTTCTGCAATTCTAAAATTGATTTTTCATATAAACAAAATACACCTGTTAAGTAAAAAATTTCATGATAGATAATGATTTACTAACTTTGCGCTAGTATTGCTCGTTTGTGCATTACGCAGTGCTTGCTGCAATTCATCCCTTTCTTTCGCCAAAGTCTTTATCTCATCTTCCATTTCTTCGAGCTCTTTTTGGTACTCTGCTATTTGCGATGAATTTTTAATAAGATTAGAGACCAATTCTTCTTTGATTGCCAACTGTTTATTTATATATTGTACTTCATCGACTCTTCCAGCTTGTTGAAGAGTATGTTCTTCGTGCTTCTCGTCCAAATCATACGTTTCGTTCATTAAACTGCTTTCTTCTATACTATTACTCATGGACTCCGAGTTGCCAGTGTTATTACTAGGCGAATCAGTGGACAATTCATGAGTTACTAACATATCATTTGCCTTCTTTTGTTCTTTTTGTAAATCTAAAATGTTGACACTAAATATTAGTAAATGTTTGATTTCTCATTTATCAATAAAATAAATTACGATGTACCTATGATTTTCATGCAAATATTTTCCAGCTTTCCTCTGTAACTTTCAACATTTTTCGGATTTTCATGAAAATCTTTCAAAAGACTTTCACAATCTTCCAAGAGTGAAGCTATAGCATTTTTCATTACTTCTCGAGATTGTTCTGTTAACTCAGCCAATTCATGCATATTGACCATTTCCATAAGGTTGGCACTCAGTGTTTCTGTTACTCCTCTCAATTTTCTTTGCAGAGACTTTACTTTGTCTTCCAATTCCGAATGTTCTGGTGGACACAAACTTACACCATTATCAGAATTTAGCATAGCAGTTCGTAACTCTTGTATGATTTTCTTGAGATTAATAATTTCAGCTGTTCTAGGATCTTGATTAACAATTGGTTTATTCTTAATTTTTTTAGCACGGTCGGCATACCTCAATGTACTAGTGGTTTCATCAATATTATAATCTAAAATATCGAGAAAAACAATTACTAAATTTATAACGATAAAATCTAAACAAATTAATTTCTCATCAATACGAACTTGCTGGACTAACACACGCAATCATTAACGTGACTGAATTGCCACCCAGTGAATCTTGTAACAAACGGGTCAATTTGCTATCTCGGTAGCCAATGTACGATGAGTTGCCACCCTCTCCTAATTGAGAAATAACGTTTCCTAAAGCTAAAAGCCCTTTGTTGATATTTACTCCTTCTTTAAATCTTTCTCCGATAGCCTGAGTTTTTTTAGATCGCTCTGAGCCAGCCAAATCAACTAGGTGGAACTTTGCAAATTTAGCTGAGTTCCTGAAAAAAATCAATTTCAACATTATATAGCTCATTCTAATAAAAATAGTTAGTTACCATGTTAAAAGAATAAAAATTATAGAATTTTATGGAGTTATTTTCGATAAATAATCACACGTCGGTTTGGTCATTTCTGTATCTCATAAATCATGCCCAAAAAATTTAGTGTTATTATACTAACGGTTCATTTTTCTTTTGCTGGTGCACAGATATAGTAAATATAGCGTGACTACGACTACTTTGTACATTCATAGCTGTTGCTCCTGTAGCTCTGTTAGATGATCCATCAGCTAGACATTGCAAAGTTTCTTGAGTGTTTGTCACAGGAATTTCCGACAAACCAACAATTTTAATTCCTCTCAAATCTTCTCTAATGTCGAGGACACATTGGTTGCGCGGCTTTTTTGATAATAAATCATACAATTGCTCTTTGTACAACTCCATGAATGCTACTGTTACTTTAAACTCCCAGTCTGTTTTTTTCTCAATTATTTCAAAAATATCATTAACAGCTCTCGGAATAACTCCACAATCGGCGTCACTTTTGTCGTAATTCGTGCCCATAGAAAAAGTTTTTCCACTGCCAGTTTGACCATATGCCAATATCGTGACGTTGTACCCTAAAATTTGACAATATGCATTAAAAAGATGTTGAGCTTTTGACTTATAAAAGAACAGAAATAAATGTGTACCCTCAAAAATATTAGAAATCATGTTCTTGATGGCAGTCTCATAGAATTCCTCCTGCGAACATTCTGGAGCAAATACATAATTAAAAGTAAACGCTTTCTCCGTGGATGGGATTTGTATTTGCTGTTCCCCAGGGACGACGTTTAGACATATCTGGCAGCCTTTTTCTTTCTCCGACTGTACCAATGGTCGTATCCGAACGGCAACTTTTACCAAGTCTTCGCTCATCTGTACAATACAAAGTATGGGTATAATCAAGAATTTATAAAAGCTAGGAAAAGAAGAGAAATTGAAAATACAACAATTACCTTATGAGTGTATATTTGATGGATGTGAAGTCAATTAACAGATATAACTTTAATAGAAAAAAACACTTGAGGTCATACTAAGAAACAAGACTATGGGTCAATAAACAATGTGACAGCTTTGTCGACACCGGAGTCGTAAGTACCGTTTGTAAAGTAACGCTTAACAAGTAATAAACAATCCTATATTGTCAACGCAATATTGTAAGCAATGCACTTTAAGTATCACTGCAACCCAGGATCGCGAAAAAAAAAAAAAGAAAAAAAGAGCTCGAGGGATCAAGTACCTAAAATTCACTAACACGCATCTTTAACGCTTGGCGTTTTAACACAACCGTAAAAACAAATCGTGGATAACGTGAACGAACGAAGAGGGTACAACGGCGAGAGAGCGTTTCAAGGTCGATTTGGCAAGTGACCCCTGGACACTCTCCTTCTTCGGCGGCAACCAGCAGCAGGACAACCAGGAGCAGAAATCGTGCACGCACGCAGGATGTGACTCTTTTTACACAACCGTACTTTTCAAATTGAAAACACACGTTCCCCGGATTGGACGAGCAGTTTTTAACAGAGGGCGCGCGCGGCAAATGGTTCGCAAAATTCCGCTTTTGGTTCGTTCGTGCGCGCGCGTTTCGCGATTTCCAAAGGAACGCCGGGAATGGCGAATCTAGGCTTGCGCGCTTTGTTTGAATAAATTTTTCTTTATTGCAATCTTATAAATTTTGAGTTATTTGCATGTTGAAGTATCAAAAAAGAAAAATTTACGTTCCGAGTATACTAAAATCCTCTCTTTCGATAATTGCTGCTCACATATGGTTTATTTGTTACGTACATACAATAACACGATCACCATTAATAAAATTATATACATTTTTGGAAATTTTTCTTTTCCCTTCCTAAAAGCAAAGTACACGAAAAGTAATTAATATAACTCATACAGAGTTGGTTTTAATAATTCCTTCTATAGCTGCTATTTTTATTCCGTTAATCAACACATAAAAATTTAATATTGTTTTGTAAAACGTATATTAATATATATAAAAAAGTATTTAAGTAAACGTAAAAATTTTGAATTTTACCTTACAATACTTGACAAACAAGTCTGTTAACAAAAAAAAAAAAAAAAACAGATTTAACTTTTTGCACTGAATATTGTTTCTCTGAATTATTGGGTACTTAATAATATGTTTACGAAAAGTGGATGGTGTGTAGGACTGTAGGGCAGTGTGGGTGCAACTTTCAATGACGGATTCTTAAATCCGCAACGCAAACCATGAATGCGGCACTGCGTGATTAAACCCATTATACACAGTCGTTGTGTGTTATTTTTGAAATGGGTGAACGCATGGCGGCGACGCTGTTCCGTAAAATTGAAATTTTTCGTACAAAAAGTTGCAGGCCTTGCAGCCCATTAAACGAAAAGGGCATATTCACTCAAAAGATGACCGGACTCTCCTATTACGTAGCAATAAAAGCCGGACTCCAGTGACAATATTTGAGTGTGCAAGCGAAGAATAATAGGTGTACCTGTAAATGTCGAAAGAGTCTGCAAGCTTTGCTGTGATTTTTTTTTATGCTCGGACTCGGGTTCTGTTAGTGCAGTGTAATTGCGTGTATGTAAATGTCCATAGTGTGGCCTAGTGTCGTCGTTCAAGATTTTTAATTACAAGTACCGAATAAAACTTCAGGATTAGGAATGTCAGTGACTTACGCTCAGCGTGGCAGGCCGCCTGCGACTCCTGCTCAAATACAAAAAGTACAAGCACCATTTTTTTCCTCCCTTGTATCGTGCTTAACCTCACTGTGCAGCAATAACAAGTGCTTGTTATTTTCAGATGCTGGATGAAAATTGTCATCTCATACAAACTATACAAGACTTTCAGAACAAAGGAAAGTCTCAGGAATGTATGCAGTAAGTGAAGTGGATTTTTCATTCAATTTCTTGTGTATCTATGCACTCTTCCGTGTCTTATATATGCTTCTCATTCAGGTACCAACAAATGCTGCACAGAAACTTAGTCTATTTAGCATCGATAGCCGATGCAAATCAAAATATTCAGGCACTTCTTCCGGTTAGCCACCAATCAAATCAAATTACACAAACAAGTAGTTGTAGTCTAATTACTCTGGTAATAACTAAATAATTTACTCAGGCACCTCAGTCAATTCCAAATGGACCAACACACAACATGATGGCACCTCAAGTCCCTCCAAACGTCCCTCCTTCTCAACCTGGACCAGGAACAGAAATGCCCCCCAATGCTCAACAACCCTTGCCTATGTCTGGCTTTAATCAAGGCCAATCTATGCCACAGGCGGGTTACAGAGGTCCCGTCATGCCTGGCCAAGCACCAGCTATGAATAGTAAGATTTTTGCTTGTTATTTTTTTCCAGCAGCATTAAAATTTAAACGAGAAACTTGTTGAAACATACTGCTTGATTCTGTTTTAGGGCCACCTGCAGGTCCTGGCCCACAGCAGTACAGAGCCACTCAACAAGGTTACCCACCTCAACAACCACCACAGCAAGGTTACCATCCTCCTTATGGTAATCAAGGACCAACAGCTAATTATCAAGGACCTCAGAACGCCAACTATGTAACTGGTCAGCCAAACCAATATGGTCCTCCGGCCACTCCTCAACAGCAGGGTTATCCTCCTACGAATCAACCTAATTATGGACCACCCCCAACCACTGTGAATAGTTATGGACCTCAACCTAGCGGCTATCCACCCCCTAATGCAAATCAGCCTCCTGCTGGGTATGGACCCCCACCTCCAAATCAACAGGGATATCCGCCTGCTAATGCAGCTCAGCAAAGTTTTCCAGCTACTGGGCAACAGCAGCCTGGACAATACGGGGGTCCAAGTCCACAGGGGAATTACCAGCAGCCACCCACGCAAGTCCCACCACCTCAAAACGCATACAATCCCAATCCCCAGACTGGAAGTTATCCTCCTCCATCTTCTCAAGGCTACCCAAATAACGTTCCGCCCCAACAGCAGTACCCTCCTCCACCAGCATCAAACGCTCAACCCCCTCAACCGCCCGTACCTCAGCCACCTCAGCCAGGACCGCCACAGCCCAATTACGGTAACCAGCCTAGTCCTGGCCCCGGTGGTGGGCCAGCACAGTATGGCCCTACCTCGAGTGCTCCTCCGTTTAGTGTGGCAGCAGTGTCAGGCAGCGGTGTCAACACTTATGTTCAGAGTAGTCAGCCCACGTGTACACCATCCGCTTCAACGCAGACCATATCACCGAATCCCCCACCTCAGACTCCTCAGCAGGGCAACTATCCTCAACCAACTCCACCTCCGAATTGGGGGAATCCCGTGCACCCGTCTCATCAACCACCACATCCGCCTCCACATCAGCCACCTCATCCGCCCCCACACCAGTCACCGCACCCACCACATCAGCAGCCATCTCCTCATCCACCGCACCAACAGCCGTCACCCCATCCACCGCATCAACAGCAACACCAAGCTCCACCGCCCCATCAGTCGCCGCACCCATCCCCGCATCAATCTCCTCAGCAAGCCCCTCCATCTCAAACTCCACCACAGCAACAGCAGTCGCCCAGTCCTGCGCCGACGGGTTTTCAGCCTCCTGCGGGACCTCCTCAGGGACCTGGAGGACCCCCCCAGCCCCAGCCTCAGAGTGCGTACGGTCCACCACCTCAGTCGCATCCCGCGACAACGCAAACTTATGTTCCAACAGCGCCTGGTGGACAGCCACAAGTTTACCCACCGCATCCTCCTCAGCCGGGTCAGCATTATGGTCACCCTCAGTATCCACCACAAAATTATCCTCCTCCACCTGCTGGTCAGGGATATGGACAGTATCCACCAAGACCACCCGCGGGACACATGCCTCCACCTCCTGGACCGCAAGGCCCACCTCCCAATCAGTATGCTGGTTACGGGTATCAGCCACCTCCTCAATAAGATTACTTCAATAGGTGGCTAAACTTTTAAAAAATTGCAACTAAAGATTGATGGAGTAGTCTCTTTGATATTGGGTTTACAATTTAATTGTGTTTAAAATCCATGTTCCTAATATTTTCAAATTTTTAGAAGTCGACGATTTTTCATTTTTAACAACTTGTATGGAACCTTATTTTTATTTTTTCATAAATAAATATTTTGTGATGATTAACTATTAAGAATGATGTGGTCTGTACATTTATTAATAAGTATGATGGTAGGAGAAAGGTGTCAAGAAGATTCGATTTTTCTTAACGTACCATAGAAAAGAATGTGTGAAAATGTAAATGGAGTGTACGAAACTTTGACATTTCTCTAAGCTCCATTGTATATTGTATATTATGTGATTTTGAATATTAAGTAATGATGGAAACATGTATTCTAGTAGTTGATTCTCAAAAAATGTTTTTAACCTAGCATTTAAAGCACATTGATGAATTTGTAACGCAAATAATTTGTACAGCTAATTTTTGACACGAAACATTGACATTATTTGGGCGAATCAACTGCTAGTCACAGAATAATGTTAATGAAAACGACTGACTTTTGTCAATAGGTACAATTACATTAATAGTACCAAATAAAGTATCATAGGTGTTCATTTAATGATGTGTTAAATTTATTAAGCGAATAAAGGGAACATTATTTTGTTGCAAATAAAACTTGGAAATTTTTTATTGCTAAAGATAAGACAGTTTTAAGAATTTTTCAGACAGAGGCAAAATAGATGATATTTTAGAAATAGTCTATAATAATTGTACATACATTTAAAATTATTTGCAACAAAATTCAAAATACATTCCTTTAAAATTATTTATGATTGAGCAATTTGTTTGTTCTAACTGCAACGTTGTAAATCAATGAAAACGCTTTCATTTCTTCTAGTGTAAGTTTTCAACAATCTTGTACATTAAGATTTGTGTATTTACAAAAAGTTTTAACATAATAGATAATCTTTTTCAATACTTAAAGTTCATCTTTATTTCCTTTTTCATTAGTTATACATTTGCACTTGTGCTCTGGTTGAAAAACTTGTTCCATTTCAGGTAAAACTTGGACGGTACTTTTCAATCTCTTACTCCACTCCTGCAAGTTGTAAAATAATTGTTAGCGTAAATCGTAACTCAAACTGTCACAAAAAATAATTAAAGTACGTACGTATAACAAAGCAACGTAGTAACAAAATACATTTTGCGGCATCAAATTATTCCTGGCAAATAATCTAGCTTCTTTGGTGATTTTAAAAGCTTCAGCGTCATTTTCCATGGCCCACTTAATTTTCTCCACGAGATCTGACAAATCGCTTTTCACAGGAACGTAATGCTTGAACGGTTCGACATCTTCATAGAAGAATTCGTAATACTTTGAGTTTTGTTTAAAGACTAAACAATCGCCAGCCAGTAAATAAGGAAATCTGTACGCTGCTACCGTTCCATCGATGTTTAACTGATATTTATACTGAAATACGATCGTTTAATGAAAACGAGAAATTTTTTTTTTAATATTCACGTCAAACATACCTCGAAAAAATCGAAAAATGACGTATGCTTTTCACCTGGGCCATATTTTGCCATTTCATTTCGAAAAAAGAAAAAGTTTGTGATTGATGCATTGAAAAGATCTGGATTATTTCTCGCAATGTCTATTAAATCAAGGCGTTCTCTTCTGGAGTCTCTGCCTCTCCAGAACATTTTCGGGATTTTTTCATTCCACGATGAATTTGTATTACCTTGTACAGATACCATATCAAGCATGACTCTGGAATTTTGAAAAATGTTTTAAACTTGACTAAAAACATTATTAGTGCAAAATAAAAAAAAACATGGGCTTTCATTTACCTGCCCATGGCTTCAATGGATGACTCGGTCAAATCCCAAGTTGGTAGAACAATATCTTTGAAGCCTTCAGAGCCACACCACGAGAATATGGGAAGGATATCCTTTTTCTCGGAAACTAGAGGCCAATCTCCTAAATTCATGAAAAATTCAACATCTGGTAAAACTGTTTTTCTCGTTAGAGAAAGTAAAATTGTGTCTGTAAATATTTTAAAACCGACGTGCTGTCCGTAACATTTTCTATAAATCTGAAAAAAAATGTCAACGTGATACGTTTGTATTAAAAAAAAAGTACCAATCTTCTTTATAAAAAATAGATGAGTTGAATACCTTGTTATCTTTGATAACGTAGTGGCAAACACTTATACTATTCGGTTTGTTAAATTTGTCAACAATTTTATTCCTCAAATCATCAAAATCTACGCTAGGAAACGTTGCAAGATCCCTCGAAATTTGTCGGTGACTCGGAAGACATTCGTTATTTTCAAGCCATATGTGCACTAAAGGATTCGGACAGTAGCATTCTTCCTCATGTATTGGCCCTAAAAATACGGAAAGTTTTCTACATGAAAAATTTTCAGAAAAAATAAAAATCCAACCAAATACACCTACCTTTGAAATCGTTTCGTTTCAAAGATAAAACTCGGTTTTTAACCAGTAACAAAATACGAAAATTAAAACAAGTGTTGAAAATTTTGTATCTGACGATAAAAGAACCATCTTTGCAGTCGAAAATTTGGGTCCAAATGGGACAAGGATCACCCTGCTCGGTGGTTCCAGTTATCCGAGCTGTGACCAGACTTTTCCCAGGAGACTTTGTAACGCTAAAGTAAACAAAAAAGATCATAAAATGTTAAAAAGGATAAAAATGCAAGAGTTAATACACACACTTTTTTCCTTGTTCATCGACGAGCTGTAGAAATATGTATCTCGCCCTCAAAATGATATTTTCGGGGTCCAATCCTGGGCCCCAGACTATTGTTTTCGACTCGTCAATAGAAACGCTGTCCTCAGCACACCGTATGGAATTTGAATTCGTAATAACCACCAAAAGAACGAACAAGTACTTATTTGTCCTCATCGTGGAACTTTTCTACGTGTTCTCGTGCACTCGAGGTTTTGCCGATTTTCAACTGCTTTTATCAAAGCGCACAACGTTCGCCATAAATTAACCGACATTTACACGGCAAATTCTTCTTTCCTTTTATCACCTATGCAAACAAATCAATGAACTCTTAACAAGTTATATGCAACTTGAGATTTTATGCAGCTTAAGTATTGAAATTGCTATTAGAATAAAAAAATTAAAAAATTTTAAACACAGATTTGCGGGTAAACATACTACTAAATCGACAATTTACGGCGAGTGTCATGCTGAGAGTATTTATAAAAGAAACATACATATGTGCAAAGCGCTACATATTTATACGCGTATACGCATGTGTTTTTACCAGCCTATATTCTCTCTCGTGCTCCGAAATGCTCCGATCCAATCGGATACTTTTACTGGCAATAGAAAATGCTGACTGACGAGCGAAATAATTATATTGAATCTTTTATAGCACTGATGGGTAAATTGAATTCAATGTTCATTTACAATAAATTCTTCTTTATAGTACCTATGACCCTTGTTGTGTATATCTTGATTAGCATACACCTGAAAATAAAGCTCCAACTTCCTTTTTTTCATACTTTTCGCCTTCAACTACGGTTGCACCACCGGAGTCAATCAAATTTCATACTCCATAAAAGCCTGCTCTGTATCTCCTATTGTCAAATCTGACCATAATGTGGCCTTAAAAAATATAAAATGAATAACAAATCAAGGACAGTGAAGGATACGCGACGAGTTTATAACGAAACTATGGGGGTGGAGTATAAAGCATGAAAAACTCGCATGACTCTACGACGCACGAGAGCGATGTAAGTATATATACAGAGTTGTACAGACACTGCAGCGATGTTGATTCGTTGCGCGACAATAGAAAACATTCAATTCCTATTGGCTAGTGAGATAACGTAACCTCTTTCATTGGTGAAATTTGTGCTTGGCACTCAACGATTTAAACTCCGTGATTTCGGAGCAGCACTGTGAAGGCGGCTCATCGCGAGCAAGCGCGCGAGTGTAGTACCTAAAAGAGGAAAAAAAAAAAAAAAAAGAACAAACTCCTCCCTTCCGCTTACCGATCCGCATCGGTGCCCAGCCCTCGTCGGGGCTACAGGGGGCTGTATGGAGGAAAAAAAAAAAAAAAAAAAAAAAGTGAGAGAAATCGCCAGCACGGCACACCGTACGGCCGTGTATAAACGTATAGCCATCACGGAGAGACGCATACATAATCCTCGTCGCCGCGCGTACATTATGGCAATGGCTATTTTATCGTGACAATTAATATACAATATGTCATCGGGGTTATTCGAACGCGCGCTTCCGTGCCTGCAAAAATTAATACTCTGAATAAACTTCGGGCTCGTGCAGTAACAGGCTGCAGGTGAGGAGAATTATCGACGACATACCTAGTGAAGAGAAGCCATGTACACACCTATATGGTACGATATCGCGAGTTGTGTTTATGTATATATTATACTTATAAGTGGTTGAGAGAGAAAAAGAGAGAGAGAGAGAGAGAGAGAGAGTACGGCGAGTTCCTCGTAGTAGGCTTGCAAAAGCTCGACCGAGCCGAGACGAATTAAAGGCCCCCTGGGGGTGTAACTCTTTCTCGTGTTGCAGGTCTCTCTCTTGCAGCGACTGCGACTAGTCAACTTCGACAGGTGTCCTTGGTCGAAGTCCGTTGGAGTCGCACTGTAAATTATTTATCAGTACTTGATGTAGCTCTGACACAGGGAGCAGCATTCATTCATCCTCTACGTCGTCACAGCTCTCTTCTCTTCTCCGTGGATCAGACCTGCAGCTGTTGCAGACAGACGGAGGCGGTGCCCCGCCTCGTACATATTAGGAAAAACGACTCATTCTCATCATATTTTCCTGTGAATAGTACTTGTTTTTCCAACATAAAAAGAAGGAATTAACACACACACACATACTGTTCTTGTTCTTGTTGTTGAGAAAAAAAAAAAAAAAGAAAAAAAAAAAATCAATGTGAGTGCAATTGTAATAGTTTTGTCATACTGAAGGCATGGTGCATAATCCTCTCTCTGTATAATTGTTTCTCTATAATTAATTTTTTTTTTTTCATTTGTTTCATGTTATACAATATCACATGTCTTGAGCCTCTCGGGTACATGGGCAAGACATCGATTTCGTTATTATCAGAGCAACGGATTTCTCGGTCTTTCGGTTTACGTATTATGCGAAATACGAGGAAAATAGAGGTCATGATGTACTTAGTGATCGAGAATGAGGACTTATAATTGTTCGCTTCAGCAGCTACGAGTGCCGTTATAACGTCGATTAAGTACACCCGTATATACGTGAACAATTTAAAGTCATCACTGAAGATAAATGTTTTAAAAGTCATACAAGCATTTAAAGTTTGACCAGTGCGTATTTATATTTACTCAAGCATGTGTATATATAAATATAAAAGTAAATATATGTGCATACACATATAAAACATTAGTGCAAGAAAAAAAAAAAGGAGCGTCGGAGGAGAAACGAAACGGAGAAGAAGCTGGGGGAGGGGGTGAAGCTGTCTTCGGCGCGGGGAGGGAAGTTTCCGATAAAAATAGATTGCCGCCGACGGTATCCGACGTGTGTGACGCGTGACATCGATTGGTCGAGAGTCGGGAGTCTCCGGACAAGCCGAGCGGGGATTGGGTGATCGGTCGAGGCGAGTGCGCGCTGGGGGCTCCGTCAGTGGTGGTGGGGGAAGGAGAGAACGTCGAGAAATTCGGCCGAGTCGGTCGAGGGAGGGCTAGTCGGTCGTCCCGAGCGAGTCTGCACGCAGCGTCTCTGGGTCTGCACTGCCGCAAGGATAGCATATATTTATATATATAGCTTGCTGCATCGCATCGTCGTCAGCTCCTCGCTGGCCTTTGTTTGTTCTCCCAGCTCGCTCTGCGATTCTGCTGCGCTCACTTGACTTCCCATTAAGCGATACATCTCGCTGCTGATTTTCGCAGTTTTTCATTGTCATAAATCTTTTCTCTTTTTTTTTAAATCTGTTTGTATAATCAGTTGTAAGTAGGCACGATTGCGCAGGACGCCATTAGTCGACGATCGAATAAATTGTATCTCTCGTGGGGTCTTGCCCGTTCTCTCGCGGACCTTCCGTATGGATCGATAAGAAGCGACAGCAAACAAAAACTCTTGCGCTCTGATAATTGTATATTTTTTTCCTTCTCGAAAGTTTCAAAGACAAATCGAGAAACAATCGCGCCAAACTATAAAGTTGAGAAAAAACTAACGTAGAGAGGATCATGCAAGCGTGTCGTTGTAGGAGATAAAATGGCGGCGGTTACCACGCACGTCTCTGTCGTTGAATAAACCTTGTCTATCGTTGCAGACCCCCCATCGTACGTTGCATCGACGTTATGTCGTAGATTTTGCAAGAAGAAAAGTTATAGGCGAGTTTTAACAATGGTGAGTTTATCATTTGTAATGTGTAATTTTAGTATTACGGGTGCACATAATTGACATGTACATTTGCATCACTGCGTTGCGTCGTGGTCAAAGGGGACGCCATGTTTTTTTCGGGCTTCTTCCTCGACGACGGGATTTTGCCTCGTCATCGTTGCAAAGTTTACAATTTCGCCGCTGAGGGCGTCTCGGTTCCTGTTTCCCACTTTACCCTCTACTTTCTCGACGTTGCTTTGCAGATGTGTCATGTATTTTTTTTTTATTACGCTTAAATAGTAATTAATTTGCGATTATGCTTACGAACATAATATGTGCTCGATGAACTTGAGATAATTTTGAAAATATTTTCAAATACAAATGAGATAAACCACGATGTACACGTAACAAATGCATACTGAGACACGTGATTATTTGTTTGTTAAAATAATTGGGTGATTGTTTTTTAGTATGCGAAATTAACTATTGGAACTCTGAACCATTGGGCAGTTACTTACAATGGACTGAACTTACTGATATTTGTTCCACATTTTGATTATAAAATTGATGTGCACGTGTTTTCATGTATTGCCAGAATTTTCAAAATATTTCAACAGTTCTCATTTTCAAATCAACTGATTGATAGTGTTATAAACATTAACAATAATTGATTTTTTTTTTTTTTTTTTTTTTCTTATTTTTCAGCCCCGCATAGATCCATTATCGTTGCTGAAATGTCTCAGTGTCCTACTGGGTCCAAATGGTGGCATCAAAAGTAAAGAAGAAGTTATTCGTTTAGCAAACCTGATGACAAAGTTTTCGAAAAAACTCGTGTCAAAATGCATTTATATACAGATTTTGAAGAGCACAGAATCTGGACTCCTCGATCAGTAAGCATAACATTTTTATTCATTTTACTTTTCAGCAAAACTTGATAAGAATTGCACACTGAGACACATAATTATTTTTTCTACTAAATAAATTATGTGATTTTATATAAAGTGTGCAAAATAAATAAATTAGAACTCTGAACCATTGGGCAGTTGTTTTTAATGAGCTGAACTTACTGATGTGTGTTCTACATTCTTTCAATTTACACACCTATTTGAATACAAAAAATTTCTGCGACTAATTACTTGGGAATTTTCTATTTTTCTAGGTTTATGGGAGCTGGTGGCTGGAACCTTATTCATATGTGGCTAACGGATGGTATCTTGGCCAAAAATTGGGCTCTAATTCAAGAGTTACTAGAACTCTTGTTGCTGTGTCCAGTTGATACTAATAGGTTGAAAAGCAATCACTGTCCTAAACTGATAAAGGGTTTATCAAAAGAGGGTAGTCACCATGGTGTTAGAACGTTAGCCAGTCGACTTGTAGAACAGTGGTTGAAAATGGTTAAGGGAGAGGCTATGCCTCAGACAGAGGCAGTTCAAGCTGCTTCTGTCGGTAGTTTAGCGAACATTTCAAATTCTGCACAGCCAAATGCAAGTATTACTCCTGTTACTAGTCAAAATATCAGCAGTGAAAATGCTACATCAATTAAAACAAGTGATTCTCCAGGTGTACACAGCTCCCCTGCCACCTGTTCTTTTCCTACTCATCAAGAACCTGCTAAAAATGCATCCCTTTCCAAAACATTAATGAATAATTCTAGTGAAAAGCCACAAGTTATTTCAACTTCAGTTTATAAAATTACCATTCGAGATGGCAAAGAGGTCTTAACTCAAGTTCAAACAGATGCAGCTAACATAAATAACATAATAGGTGTGAATAACTTGGAAATAGAAGTCAAAGGTGGTGTCGGTAGAGTGCATCTTGCGGAAGAAGATTCTAAATTTACTGATAAAAGTGAATCAAATGTTCAAAGGACATATAGTGTTGATAAAAATAAGGTAGAATCAGAATCAAAAGACGCTTCTAATACAGTCAAAGACGGTGTGGCTAGGTTGAACGATGAAACTGATTCTGTTAAAAGTAGGGATATTAAAAATGAGAAAGATGTAATTAGTGATGGTAGTAAGTCGACTAGTGATAAGGAAAATCGCGATAAAAGAGACGATAAGAAAGGTGTTAGTTCTGACAAAAAAAGCAGTCATTTGCAGTCTTCTAGTAAAAGCTCCAGCAAACATGGCTCCAGCTCAAATAAGTACACTTCCACATCAAGCAAAAGTAGCTCTAGTTCTCAGCGTTCCAGTTCCAAAAGTAGCAGTAGTAGCATGTCGAGGGACAAGTCTTCCAAAGATAAAGAAAAGGATAGGTATAATTCTAGCAGTTCATCAAAAAGTTCTAGCTCAAAGTCAAAAACTGATCGTGACAGAGAAAGAGAAAAGGAAAAGGAGAAACAGAAGAAAGATCAGGCGGAAAAGGATAAGGCAACATTAGAAAAAGTTCAAAGTCAGTCACTAACTTACAAAATAGGAAAAATTCCCAAGAAAAAATCTGATGAAGAAAAATCCGAAGATTCTTCCAAAAAGTCTTCAGTGGATTCTAAGGACAGTAAAGATAAAAAATCCGTGGTGGTTACGGAAAAGAAAAAGATTTCAATATCCATTGAGAATAGAAAAAATTCTCAAGATTCGACGTCTCGGCCTAAAACTGTCAAGACTTTCAATTCGAAATTTAGATCAACCGGCCTCGAAGAAGAAGTTAAGCCCCCTCCTCCTAGAGGATCCAAGAAACCAACTTCTGTACCTGATAAAAAAGTAACACCGCCTCCCAAATTTCCATTGAAAAGATCTTCTCCAATCAAAGACCTGGGACCACTGGACAAAAAAGCTAAACTTATTATGGACTCACCACCAACTGACGAGAAGAAAGGAGGAATCAAACTCATTCCAGCAAAACCAAAGTGTACGTATATTTTCTTGATACTACTTTCCAACACTTTGTTTCTAATATTTTTTGTTTTAAAGTTATACTCGCGAGAAAAATATTCAAAGGTCAAGAGATATAAAAAAAAAAAATCTGTGATTGTACTAAAACAAATATCTTACTATTTTATATTGCTTAACTTTTATAAGACTGAAATTCAAAAACTCGTTTAATTTTTAAATTAAATTGAAATAGTTGTTTAAAAAAACTATTTGATGTTACTATTTGAATATCAGTCTTTATAAGAATCTAAAATACACATTCTAACACTTGTATATCGAGTTTGCAGGTGGACAGTCACAGAAGCAATTGGTGCAAAGTCATAATTTTTCTCTAGTCAACACTTTTGATAAATATATTTGGCAACAATATTTGTTCAGACAACTATTTGACATAACAAAAACACTATTTCAACTAACCCTTGATTTTTACAGGCTTTCACATGCACCTCCTATTTTCTCATTTTTATATTTTTCATTACGTATATCGATATTTCATTGTAATTATCCTGTATCGGTATCCCTTTCAAAATGTCAGGAAAATAAGTGATAATTATTCATCGGCAATGCAAGTTTACGACGGATTATCTTCAGAAAATTGGAAGAAAGAAGAGTGGATCATCACTGCGACATTGGTTTAAAATTAGGTGACCAAGATCCAGCAGGTAACCTTCGAAAACAACAATAATTTAAAAAATACGAAAAATTGTGCATTTCGCTAAATGAAAACTGCTACAAAGCAAAGACAATAAAATCCAATATTGCGCCGTTAAATAAGTTACCCACAAAACATTTTTCGTTTCGTTTTTGTTAGAACCTTTTTCAGGCAACAAAAACATATCATTAGATGAGTGATTTTTACAATACAGTATTACATAACGCGATTCGGTGTTTAGTGGGTAAGAGTGAATGTGTGTGCGAGTACTGAAATAAAGAAACTGATAAATCACCAACGTTTAAGCGGTAATCGTTAAATAGGTAAGACACCAACGAGCAAATTTTTGTCCATCTATTTTTAATCCCTTGTATATGTATACCCTTTTTAAGCTTTTCAATAAACTATCAGAAATCTGGAAAAATAAATTGGACTCTTGGGTTTCTTCTATTACAACACGCATTATCATTATTCTCAAAATGATGAAGGAAAAAAAAATCCGAAGTTTATGCGTTAACCCATTCATCTCTCGATTGAGCCCATCCAGATTTCCATCCTCTCGGTAAATAATTCATCAAATTGCTCTAAAATGACGATTTTCAAGCGCTCGTAATGGTGTTTCTTATACTAGATACTGATTGCATCAAAATGCATGAAAATATGCACTATTTCAAAGTCCCAGTAACAAAATTTTTTTTTTCATACTGTCCAAAAAATGCGTTTACTGATCAATGACGATTAAAAAATCGAGAATAAAGTATTGCTCTTTACACCATTTCGACGCGTTATTGTTTCGCGAGAAATGCAGTATTAAACTTTTACACGATTACCGAAGAGAATAGAAATTTGCGTTGGACTGCGATTGATACATCCCAATATCCTTGTGTGTAAGAGTGACATGAGTGTGTGAATGTTAGATCACGTTATTTAGCCCAATCGCTTTCGGATATCTTTTTAAAATAATTGAAAATAACCTGAAGTTTCGTATACTTATATAAACAGTGTTAATTTTGAATTATTAGGTGAATTCAGTTTTTTTTCTTCAAATCTTCAGTTATACTAAATTGAAAAAAAGATCTGTTCAGCTATCTGTATAGCTAATTGTATTTTTCTCAAGTCATTGGTAATGATATTTAAATTCAATGGCTCAACCATTTTTAATGTTAAACACGATAAGAGTATTCTTATCGTTTGCTTTAACACAGCATACCACTAAGACTTGAAAAGTTATACATACTTCGTCTTTAAGGTAGTTCTGCACCCACAGTAAAGTTGTTCTCAACGTGTACAGTTTAATGACGGATTACTGATTTTCCTACTAAGGTAGATAATCATTTTTTTTTTTTTTTTTCGAGATAAATTTGTACACGCATATAAATCTGCCAAATTATGTTTCTGGTATTTTGGGTCGCTACTCAAAGCTCAAATCGCTTCACTACATGTTTTTCTTTAAAACAAAATATGATTACGTAACAGAGCAACATAGATTATGCTGTAGTGTCGTAGAATACACAACAAAAACGTCGATAAAATAAATATTTTTTCGAATAAATAGTGGAAAGTTCAGTGATTATCGTGATAATCGTATTTTGACTCCCAAGAATTCGTAACAACTTCCACAGAAAAAATAAATTATAATGTCAGAAAAATTGGACAGAAAGCGATAATATGAGAACGACTTTGTCACTGCGATATATTAAAAGCTAGCATTTTAAAGTCAAAATGATATTTAAATGTGATACATAAAATATTTAATCTTACATGGAAAAAAGTTCATCCATTCCAAGTTACAATGAAAATAGCTAACATTTAATAATAAACAGATCGCTGTAATTATACAGCAAAACTCTTTATTTACTTGAAATGAATTTAAACATCTGAGTACAACTGTGCGTTTTTTTGATTTATGCATCAATTCTCGAAGTCGAAATTATTTTACATATAAAACGTGTGATTATTTCAATGATAACGAGAAATTTTACAGATAACAATTTCAACTACTTTTTTACAATTTATTCTTCACCCATAAAGTATCCTTGAAGCAATCACCTAAGGTGTTAAAAAAAATGTGGGTTCTTTAATTATAATAACGGCAACACATCCCTTAATATATTAATGAAATGAGAACGATTAATGCGTGGTATAACAATATTTTTGCACGAATTACTTTAATTTATTGAAATCAGTGAGAAACGCGTTATTTTAAATTAATTTTGGTAATATCACAAAAAAGATTCAAAATTAAAAATGGTTGGAAACAGCTCATAGAAAAAATTCGATCATTAAAAATACATTTCACTGCGCACCTAAGGCGCTAAAGTAAAAAAAAATGCCACTGCTCCTTCTTTCTTTACCGACCTGGCGTGAAACGGACGCGACTTACCCGGACCGAGAGCGTTATATTATTATCTTGAGCTGTAATGCATCGCTTTCGGTTTCGAGTGTGACGTAGAAATCTATTTTACTTATGTTTCTTTTAATGAATGCACAACTTTCATCATGTGTATTATTTTGAATTACAGCACGACCGTACCTCTTGCTCTTGTACCGTAAGTTTTATCAATTCATTACTGTTGCGGCCAAAGGCAAAAAATTACGAAAATACAAACTTTTATTACGAATCATTGATCATAAGAATTTAGCAAATTATAAGATACGGACATTCAGTGTATTGATATTATTTTCTGATAACTTGAGAGATTGGGTTGAATACCCACGTCAACAATTTTGAATATGTTTACGCAAACTAGTAAAAATAAAATAAGTAGAAAATTTTTAAGTAAAAGAAAAAATTTGCAGTATTTGACAAAATTTATTTGTAATGGCAATAATTGCACAAGTTAAATTTTAATGGTTGGAAAAAAATAATTTGTTAATGCATGAGTAATAATATTGATTAACGTAAGGGTATTCTTTGTGATGACGTGGGTCGTAGATGGCGAGAAAGGAAAATTATGCACGTATTTTTATAAAGAAAAAGAAAAAATATAAATTTAAAGTGCAGATACCTATGCCGGAGGAAGAGGAGAAACTGAGCGGCGTTGGGACGAGACGAGAGCTGTGGACCGTTCGAGGATGGCTGGCTTGTAACGAGAACGCAAAAAGCTCAACTTCCAGGGATATCATTGCAGCTTTTGCCGATTACGAATAATTCCTTTGGCTTATTTGCTACCAATTGAAAGCGAGAAAAAGTAATTTTTAGATACTTTCGGTTGCAAACCTCCACCGAAATGTCTATACTTTTTTTTCTTATTTAATTTAATTTTTTTTTTTTTTTTTTTCCAATAGTAACGATGATAAAAGCAGAAAGAAATCGGGAGTAAGTAAAATCATAGCGCTCAGCCGTTTGGTGAAAATTTTCCGAGATCGGTTGGGAAGCGCAATCGTAGTCCTCTCTAGGGATGATGGTAAACGGTGATGAAAGTGGGGAAAAATGTTGGTCGGAAAAGGGGAAGGGTGGTAGATGGAGACACGCATCGATTAAGCCGTGAAAACGTGGAGCTTTTTTTCACAGCCCATGATATATACGGATAGACGTATGTATGTATGCGCTGCCCATACACGCAAGCTCTCCCGGCTGATGAATAACTTGGATATTTTTTAGGTACAATAACGTGTATAGGTGCGCGCTGCAAGTATAATATATAACACGGGCAGCGCGTCGTCACCGTACATATAGAGACAGTAGAGTACATGCGAGTCAGCGGCCACGGCTATAGATATATTAATATAATACACGGTAGGGGGTGCCTCGCGTCTCTCTGTTCACTCTCTGCTGATGTTGCTGGGCGCACTTGCGCAAAGACGGCCACCGCTTGCTCCGCTTCGGCCGACGGTGCGCCGTTGGGAGGTGCGGCTCCCACTTGGGACTTTTCCCGGCGGCTTTGGGTGTGACGTATATATAAGTACACCCACTACTGCCACTTTTCCGCCGCTTAAATACAGGTATTTAGCTCGCACGGGCTCGGGTCTTTCGTTGAATGCTCACCTGTGTTTTTGCAATCCAAGCGTCTCGGATCTCTTCGTTTCTTCCGATTTTTAATATTTCTTTGTCTTTTTCGATTAAGTTTTTTTCATTCTTTAATTTAATTTTTAATTTGTTTTAAGCGCCCCGAGTAACATCCGTTCTTCAGCTTTTTTGTATAAGCTTTTTCTCAGAAAATACCAAATTATATCACCGAAAAATCATATGCAAGAGCTATTTAATTTTTGCAATAAATTATTATAAGTACCAAATGATTCGAAATCGTAGTTTTTAATAGTACCGGATCTAAAGTACTAGATACATTCGTTTAAAAAAAAAAGGAATTTGAAAAATGCGTCAAGTTATCGGAAAAAAATTGAGCCAAGATAACAAAAGCACTCGCTCACGCCACCGGAGGAATTAATGAATTCTTAATTGATTTTGTCGCTCTTAATCATAATGAAAGTCTTGCGTTTATTTCATAGATCGTAAACGTATCGTACCGAAACGAATTTCAATTTTTGCTTTAGCGATTACGGATCCTGCACTGATTAGTTTTAATGAATATTTATCTTACAAATATAAAAAAATTTTTTAAACAATATAAGAAGATAATAATCAAAAATTAAAAAAAATAACGTCTGCTTTGCGATTACGATAGTAATTTAGCGCATACTTGTCGAACTTAGTTACGCGTTTTCCCCCTATATTTGTGTTTCATGCATTTGTATAGAATACTATGCGTATTTTTAATGTTTTTTGAATTTCTGTAGTGATTTAGAATATAATAATTATTTTTCATATTTTTTTTATTTGTAAAAAAGCGTTTGATAATTTGTATTTTTTTAAATTAAGAAAAAAATTTTTACC
>NW_019379523.1:4552735-4571013 GCF_000648655.2 Copidosoma floridanum | reverse complement strand
AACAATTAGTTACTTATTTTCGAGCTATACGTGTCAGTCGGAAAAAAATTACTATAATTTAAAATTGTAAGAGTAAAATTTTGCAATTTAAAATTAAGTAATTTTCTTTTTTTATTATTTATGTACGATTAAATTATTTTTTAAATTGTCTTTATTCTTAACGAGACGTACAAGAGGTTGATCCCTTGTTGTACGATAAAGATGAAGATAATTTGGCAAAGCAATACTTGTGTGAGCAGTAAAGAAAATCAGTTGAATGACTTTGCTCCTGGTGACAAAGTTAACGATGCGCAAAAGATTGTGAGAAAATCAAAAGAAATAGAGAGGAAAAGATAGAGAGAAAAAGTTGTGGAGCTGTAATGCCATGCATTACGCAGCTCCAACCAATTGGTTGTTGAGAGTTCGGTGTTGTTGAGCGAGGGTGGTTGCAGGAGCCTGTACGGAGGTCTATCCGCGGGACTCCAGAGACAGATGTGTTTCGCCAGCGTACGCTTGGGCCTCTACGACAGCGTCAAGACACTCTACGCTGGAATCATCGACGGTATTTCCTGATGACTACTAAGACTCTGCAAAGAGTTTTGTTAACAAAAATCCAGATAATTGAAAAAAATGAGCAAAGAATGCATACCGATTGGTTATTTTCATTTCCGCGCTTTCTACTATTATTATCTAAAAGTGAAAGGTCAGCTTGAAACTGTGAATTTAATTTTTTTGTCTTTTTAAATTAGTTTTTTTTTTTTTTTTTTTTTTTTTTTTCACAGTTTTATCAAGAAACGTTGGAAACAGACGATGAAAAAGAAGACAAGAGCAAAGCCAAAGCAGACGATGAGGCTGCAAAAGAGATGGAAGTGGATTTGGAGGACTCGAAGAAATTGCAGAAAGAGTCGAAGGACGAAGATAACGACGAGCATGATAGAAGTCGAAGTAAGTGCCAACAAAATTTGGTGGTTGAAAAAAAAAAAAAATCTTCAAATGACTGTTTGTCTAATGAGTTGTTGGTTTGATTGTTGCAGCTCCGACGCCGGATAATGAATTTGACGACGAGAAAGGCTCGGACTCGCTCGAAGACCCCGCAGCTGCCGTAAGCGAAGCTCTGAGCAAAGAAGAGCCGGTGACGGTCGACTCGCGACCTATTAGAGTTTTAAAGAGTGTTTTGCTACTTCAAAAGCGCAAGGGGGCTAAAAAGACATTAAAGTGGAAGACCGATCTGGAGTCAATTCGGTACTTTGAGCTCGACGAAACTGAGCGGGTGAACGTCACGAAGTCGTCCTTCACCGACATGAAGCTGCTAGACAAAATGAACGAGCACGAAGCTTTCCAGATGGCCAGAAAATTAAGTAAGTTTATTCGCCACATGGATATAAAAAGACAAGAATTTTATTTTTATGCAAGTATGAAGTACTAAAAAATTATATTTATTACTTGCAGATGGCGAAGACGTTATGGAGGAGAAAACGATGTGGAAGCCATTGATACCGATAGACACGCCCCCAGCACTTGTAGAGCCCGGAAAAGACAGTCGAGAAAAAGACATACAGTACGCTCGAGAAAAGGGAATTCTTCAAGCTCTTTACTTCCACCGTGGCATGTAAGTTTAATTTTTAATATTTCGATACATATAACGTACAAATTAATTTTTATCAATATAATTAACGAATAATTTTTATGCTTAAACAGGATACCGGAATCTGCTGCAGAACCTGATGAAGAACGCCACCATATTTATATAGATCCGAAAATTATTCCACTGGACGATTTAACAGGCAACAAGGAGAGCGAAAAAGATTACTCTAATGTGCCGTGGCCGGAACCGAAGCCTCAGCCAGCTGTCTCAACGACCAGCGTGCCCAGCTCATTTTTCCAAACATTCCGACCAAACCACACAATCAACAATATTTCCCCGATAAGTGTGCCATCGCAGATAAACGCGATGCCTCAGCAAATGATCAGTCCCATGGCACCCGAAATACCAAACTCATTGCCCCCGATAAGCAGCGGTGGTGGTGGTGGTGGCTGGAGAACAGGAGACGGCAAAATTGTGGTTCCCGATCCCAGTATAACGCCGATGCCCAGCATGAATGCGACTTATCCCCAAGGCATGGACGTTGTTGCTCCCATGGCATCTCCTAATATGATGAGTGCACCCATGTATAATCAGGAGGGCTACGTTATGGCACCCGATGAGATGAATTACAATTATAATCAGGGTCCGCATGGACCGAACATGTACGGGCCTGGAGGCCCACCGCCATCTGGTGGACCACCCGGACCGCCACCGTACCAAGGACCGAGGGGCCCGCCGATGCATGGAAACCGAGGAAGAGGGGGTCCTGGCTGGTTTAGAGGAGGTCCACCTCGTGGCATGCCCTGGAGAGGAGGCTGGAGGGGCAACAACAAACAGCAGTCTATTTGTAGACAGTTTAAGGCAGGACACTGTCGCATGGGTGACAAGTGCCACTTTTTGCATCCTGGACAAAATTGCCCACCGTTCTAAAGTTCGAATTTTATTTGAAAGCTTTGTTAGTATCTAACTGCTTGTTGAACGGTGGTTTAACCACACTCTCTAATGTGATAGTGCAGTCTTGGATGATGCACCTCCTTTTTTTCACGGCGTTTCATAGTTTTAAGGGAGCACACGCTGATGACGGCTGATAATGACAACTTGTCTACTACAACAATGTTATTGGCTGATTTTACTGGTTGGGAATGAAAACTTATTGATTCGTGAATGTTTAAGTGTAAAATCAGTGACCACGGTGAATTGATTGTGGATTTCTTATGAAATCCAATGAAAACGGACGTCGTTTTGTTGCTTATCGTATTTTGTAAATAATACAAATAAGTATTGCAAAATATCGAAAATAGCCAGTTAATTTTTACTTGTATATCACAGAGGTTTATTTATGCCAATAATTCTTGTATATACTGTAGAATTTTGTAAAAAAAAAAAAAAAACGACTAGTTGTAATTATATCAAGAGACTGTTTTACTGAGTCTACATGATGGAAAAATACTGGTTCAAGAACTGATGTACGGAAATGTTGAAAAAAAATTTGATAAGTATATTATGATTGCATAATAATTTTGATTACAGATGGTCCAAGTCAATGACAGTTTTAAAATATGTTGGCTGATATAAATAATAACAGTTTTTATAACTAATTACGGGAAATGGTTAATTTTGTACACAAATGATCATTATTGTTTGTAAATATAGATTTGTTGTAAATTAAATCCATTATAAATACACGCTACACATCATTTAAAATAATTAAGTCTTGTTATTTTTTTTTTTTTTGTATTTTTCAGTTAATGACAATTTATTAACAAAAATAATTTTTATTTAATATTATTCAATCAATCATTACACATATTCTTATATGTTATAAGCACCAGCATTATCAGCTATCGGTCCCTTTATCTTTGTGAATAACGCCTGTCATAATCATGTCTTTGCCAATTTTGATTACGTCCACCTCTGCCATGATGAGACCTTTGATTTCTACTTTCATAGTTGTCATCAACGATTGGTGGATTATTTATACCTGCCTCTTTAATTTTCATAAACTCTTCATCTTTTTCGGTGTAACGATCTTTAAACTCTTCTTCGCAAGATTGCAAAAAGCTTGGTGTTGATTCAGTCATTTTTAACTTACATAAGATTTAGGAGTTACAAGTAACGAGTTGACAACTAAAAATTATAAATGAAAAGTAAATTTTTGACAATAGTATGCCTAAAATCAATATCAAGTTCATACATACACTTAGCGCTTGCTAAATTATGAAGTTTAAGCATAAAAAATGCCTTACTGGACATATAATTAGTATTCAGTTGTGCAACTCCTAATGGTTCAAAGAGCCTAAAAAATAAATTTCAAGTAATGTCATTTAAATAAAATATAAAAATTTTGAAATCTTTAACTTCAATAATTACCATCCGTGATATGTTCTGCACCGTGGACATATACAAGGTTTCCAAGCGTAACCAGGGTACCAATTTTCTCCCATATACCACTGAAGAAAATTAATACCACATGTAAAAAAGGAAATTAGAGTTGAAGACAGAATATTTTAAATACAAGAATACCAACATCGTTAACTGGAACACATTCTGATTTCGTTAAAGTAATTGTATGAAACTTGATGTTGAATGAATTTTTCAAGATTTGTATGTCTACTCCTTTGCGTTCAAATAGAGTTTCATCCGGTATGACTTCTGCCTGAGGACTTAGATGGTTGATTATCTCATGATTACTAGCCAATTCATATCCGCAACGTCGGCACAAAATTGTATCTGTTTCTAAGTCTATAAAAAAGGTACATATACATTAGAGGTGTATAGTCTTAATACGTTTGTCAACATGAGGTGTTAAAATGAGGTTATATTATACAGCTGAGACAAATGCGTGAATTTCTTTTCAGCTAAAATTTCATACAAAATAAACAACAAAGTAATCTAGGATCATTGCGTAATACAATACGAAAAAATGTAATAACTAGATAAATGAGAGAGTGTACCTTTCTTGGGTTTTCGCGATACTAGTGAACTATCTGCTGCGTAAGCACCATTAATCGTCGAGAAAAAAAGAATAACGAGCAAAACGTAAGGAAGGCAATAAAAACTGTAATTCAGGCGTTTATTGGTCGACTGTTTGAAGTGACTTGAACAAAAACGACAATAAGTACAACAGCTCGCGTTTATTTTGTCGAGTCTCATATTACCGTGTAACTATTCACTCCCGGAAAATACGTAACTTGGAGCAATCATTCGATAACGCAAGACACAAAGAAAACACCAAAGTTCCGTAAAAAAAAAAAACAAACAAACTTTATCACCGCCCACGAGTTAATTTTTGACTAAACACCGTGAGCTCGACTCGACATTCAATCTACTTATTTATCGCAGAACTTTTTGTTGTGTGATTCGTTCTACCTATGACTCAACGACACACGATACCTACAAAGTATAAAATATACTGTCGACGTGTGCTTGATTTCAAATCGTGTCTGTTTTTGAATTTAAAGAAGTAAAACTTAAGTCATCAACATACCTTATAAGTAGGTATATTTTATCAGCAACGCAAACAGTCGAAAATAAAAGGGGGAGGTTGGAGCAAATATGATACGTGTGTGTGTATACGCTGTACAGAAGCTCCACCGGTACTGGCCGAACGAATGCCCAAGTGCCAGGTGTCGGGCACTAATTGAGGATCATACATCATAGTACTTACCAATTTCATTTAGACGATTTTTTTTTTATTCAATAGGGCTTCATCCACCCACGTATTTAAATATCTAGAGCGATGCGCTAAGCACGTTTGTCGGAGAAACTCGAGGGGTCGTGGGTTTGAACCCTGACCCTGACGAAAAATATCAACAACATTTCCTCGGGTTTTTCTGATAGGATAATTAAATACCCAGTATTCCAAAAAAATCAAAAACCCTTCGAAAAAGATTAATAAATATGCCCAAGAGCTTTCGGCACAAGTAAAATATTTTTGTTATTACGCATTTTATCTCTATTAACAAAATAAAATTGTTAGTAAAACAACTATTTATTCTGTAAAGATCAAAGTGTTGACAACTATCTATATTTTAGCCAAAATATTTGGAGCAAGTTTAATTTTTAAACTCCGTCTTTTATGTTCATTTTGAATTTATGCGCCTCTCTGCTGTTTCCGCCATTTTGCATGATGACGTCACAATTCGTTGCTGAAAAAAAACACGCGCGTGCCTGCTTTTATTATATACATATATTAGCATCCCCCATAAAACGGCGACGTTTTTTTAATTTATTCTACATATAAGTATACAAAAGATTAGTGTTTTGACGCGTAAAAAAAGTTCACTGCTAATACCACTTACACACATATACACAATCCAACAACAGCTGATACACGTCTGCTCGTCGAAAATATGTCCTATCCGGTAAGTCAATACTTTAAATTATCTTAATAGTATTACCACGTGTTTCTTCGATAACAATAATATCTGATATTAAATATTGAGTGAATAGAATTACTTAAAATACTTCATTTTTTAAAGTGTGTCTAAATTATAGTAAACAGTATTTTGATAGGTACCCAAGAAATATGTAATCAAATGAATAAAAAATTTTTATATAAATTTCATAGGGATACGCTTATGGAGCATCAGAAGATCCTAATCAAGTTAATCCACAAGTTCAACAGTGGTTTTCTTTGGCAGATGCAGATAATAGTGGTCAGATAACGGTTCTTGAATTGCAAAGAGTTTTAGCTAATGGACAAGGTGGAACGTTTTCCATTAAAGCAGTGCGTTTATTAATGGGTGAATATAAAAATCTCCAAAAATTTGTTTTTATTTAGTATGATAAAAATTGATTAAACGATGATCCTATTTGTAGGAATGTTTGCCAAGGTAAACAAACAGTCAATAAATTTGAATGAGTTTCAAGCTCTGTTTTGCTACGTCAATGCATGGTTGGGAGTCTTTAAAAAATATGATAGTGACAATTCGGGATCCATTCAAGAAAAAGAATTAGCTTCAGCTTTTGAGCAAATGGGTTACAGGCTTAGCCTGGATTTCATTAGCTTTTTAATGTCAAGAGATTGTTGTAACAATCAAGGGTCACTCACTGTTGATGAATTCATCGTATTGTGTGTGCAAATACAAAAATTCACAGGTAAACTTATATATATGTATGACTCTAATATGCGAGTTGCATTTAATAAATGTATACTGTGTACATAATATACATTTTTCAAAAATTTTAGATGAGTTCAGGGTCAGAGATACTGAGAGGACTGGTGTGATCAAAATTGGTTTTGAAGATTTTTTAAAAGTGGCTCTGAGTTGTGATGTTTAAAAATTCCCGATTCCAGTATTTTAAATAAGCTTTTATATTTTTTATAAATATTTTACAATGTTACCTAGCACTTTGACATAATTTATGGTGAAACCGAGTATTTTATACTGTACCTTTACTTTACATGTGAAACGAGAAATAATTTAAATACTTCCAGTTTATGTTTTATTTTTTTCATGGATAAATCATGAAAATTGTTTTTAGTTGATAACAAAGTGTCTGTATATTTGCTGATGTAAATACTAAATAAACAAATTTATTAAACTAAATGTCCTGAACAAGTTAAATTAAATTAAATAAAAAGTTTCTTGCCTTAGAAAACATGTCTCATAGATTTTCACTCTATTTTATACACTGGTTGCCAAGGTAACCAGTATCATATACAAAACTCTGTGGTACAAACTGATCGTTTCATTCAAAGAAAGTAATAATGGCTATATTAAATATATATTCCAGTAATGTTAAGTATTTGTACAGAGTGAGAGCCTGTTCAGTTAGTGCGATTGTTGTAATAATAGCGATGTTATTTAGTCTAGTGACACCATTATATTTTATTTATCATACAGGAGGTACGTTGTGTCAAAAAAAAATTTAATATTTTGGTTATTCATGCTGGATTTCTGTTATTTTACAATATCTTAGGTTTTTGGATTAGAACTCGAACTTATTGGGAAAAACCAAATGTTCACTTCAAACATAAATACTTTTTGTTGGCTGAGCGAGAAAACGCAAATCCAGTGATTTGTTCTACCTTTTCTCACTACAAAGATAATTTAATAAACGACGACTGTCACATTGTCAAGGTAACGTTCGACAATTTTAGAAAATAGAGTGGTCGACAAAAAGGTTTTTAAAAAAAAACACTACAAAGAAATGCGTTTTAATGACAGGTCAAAGAAGCTGATAACGATAAAAACACGATACAGGATTCTCTACACTTTGAAGCATCGTTCTTTACAAACAAGCCAGTAACGTCTGTCATGCTGTTATTGTTCTTCAATTATGAATTGAAGGTACGAGTAAAAAAGTTGTTTTGCCCGACAGAACTCTTGTAAAACTTGATGGTTTTTTTATCTAATTTTTTCAGGAACACATTCGGGTTGCGGTCGAAGCTATGACTGCAATTGAGCACACAGTGGCACACGAAGCTCAAGAATTGTACTTTGTAGGGGACTTGGCAATTCATCAAAATAGCGTTTTATTGCACGATGGGATTTACCATGCCGAGGATAACAGCACTGATCTCAATCGTTTTACTTTGCCCGAATTACTGATAGATAACGCAAATCGATTACGTACGATGGATTGCTTTTTAAAAATTACGTTTTTCTCTCAGCGTTAGTTTAACTGTATTTTACGTTTGCAGTTTCAGGTAGAGTATCGAACCTAAGGGTACTGCCCAACTTGGGATTTATATCAGACGAGCAGGTAACAATAAAGGCAGAAATTTTCTACGCTACCCAAGCAATAAAGTACCAGCCTGGATTCTGGGAGGAGATAAAATGGGCCTGGATGCAGTATCTTTCGATCTTTCTCGTCATCATTTACTTTGTCAGGAGGAGCTTGACAGGAATGTTTGCTGCCAAGAGCTTGAGGAGCTTCGTTTTGGTACCTTGGCAGCAAAAGTCTTGAACTATTTTTTTACATTTTGTACTTTTCGACCAAGTTTTTTTTTCGAAAAAAACAGTTTTGTTTTTTCTATAAAATTTTTAAAACGAAGTATTGTATCTACGTTTATTATTTGACCAGACAACTTGCTAATATTTTTACGAAACACATGATACATCATATATATATACCTTATCTTTTTATATGTGGCATATTATGTGCCAGTTTTGTAAAGAGGGACAGGACTGATGACAGGAGTTGAGGGGGGGGAGGTAAGTACTCCGTAACCTCTACACACCAGTCACACCACAGACTGACGGTACGTTACTATTTACTTTATACGTTGTAACGTGACGTCAAGTTGTGGCGTGGCGTAGTGCAGAAGTTACGGACAGATGCATAAACGAATTGAAGTTTGTTCATAAACAACAGTTAATATATGTATATACATTTATATGTGTGATTTATAGCTGCTCCGCTTGTAGTTAATTGTTATGCCCATAGGATTGCTTTTCGTTGTGATGTGCTGATTCTCTGTAGTCTGTTCTCTGCTGTATTTGAAAAATGTTCGAATGCGTAAGTGTAGTACTTGAGTATTGGTCCATTGTTTCTGTTAATTACTTACTTTTCCGGTGCGCCATTAACGTCATCAAGTTAAAAACAATTGCCTATACCTGTATATGTAACAGAACAATTGGCATGAAAATGGCCAAGCTTCTCTCTCTATCCACCTTCACTCCTCCTTATATTATTCAGCGTGTTAAGTATATTTTGACATCGTGTCGTCGTTGTCACCGTCGCGTTCACACACGGCCCTTTGTGTCAAATTTGTTTGAAAAAAAAAAAAAAAAAAAAGGTTGCGTTCGGGTTCATTGAACAGTTCTTTCTCTAAATTTAATAAAAGACAAGGGAAGGATATATATAAGTATAGTTATTTAATATAGTATATAAACATAGTATGAAACGAACGGTAAAGAACTCATTCAGGGGTCGGTTGTAAAATAAAATACGTTAACGCAATAAAATCAACGAGAGAGCTAAATGAGTGTATGTGTATGTATGTGTATACATATATATATATATATATATATATATATATACGTTTTGGTGCACAGATGGTTAATAATAAGCGAGAATCGCAAGGTAGAGCCAATTATTTGGCAAGTCGCTTACACCCGACTTTCAAATCTCGCGGCTTAGTGTGTGTGTGTGCAATTGGCAAAGGGTTTAAGGGTTGTGTTTTGAAGATTTGGATTTGGAGGGGGGAACGGGGGATTAGATAAATCTGTCTGTTCGTCCGTCAGCGTCAACATCTGTCATTTTCATTAACACTGCAGTAAACACTAATCAATCATATATTAAAAAAAAATCCATTTCGTTCATTTGGTTACAATTCGCGTTGAAATTCTCTCGCACTCCGCTTGTATTAAAACGCCAATTTAAGTAATAAAACTTTGATAGATTGCAACGGCATTTTTTCATTACCATTTAATAACCATTATTCCCATACGGATGGTGCACACACGCATTTATTTGTAGGTATGTAAATTGAAAAGAGTAGGTGATTTGAGAGAGAGAGAGCGCGCGCGCGGAGGAGCACATTTTAGCTTGGTTTTGTTTTTGTTGCGTCGCGGTGACTCCAGACAGAGAGTGTAAGTAGGCGTACAAACGGGCACATGCATTAAGTATGTGTATGCACGACAAAGAAGTGTGATGATACACTCTCTCATTCGTCTTCCTCTTGTTCTGCAGTGTCTTGACGAGCGTCGTTGCTGAAGCTCAGACGAGACGAACGAGCAGTCCAAAGTATAAGTTTAGTGTCAGTTTAGTTTACATCGCGAAAACGGCCAATATCGATACATAAGTACCTATCCCGTAGTACCTGATGTGTATACACTGCCAACAGTTACTTTGGTAACGCAAACTTAAAAATAATGTTGCTGCTCACCAACTTTTGTCATCTCTTTGCCTCGAGTTGAAAGCCTCTCTGTTTCTGCTGGTGCATTTCATTTTTGTACGTCTGACAGAGATACAATAGAGATCCACACTCCGCATGCAAGAGGTTAAACCCTTTTTCTTCTTCCCTTTCCATACATAAATATATCTGTTCATCTACCTTGTTATTTCAAAACTTTGTCTTCTCTTTCTTACTGACTCGTACTATACACGTTTACTGGATCTGGCTTTGTTTGCAGGTTCTCCTGAAAGAGCAATCAATTTGAGCAGAAAGCTGGGCCACCATATCTAGAATCATGAGTAGAGTATTCAAGAAGCTATTTCGTTCATCTGAAAAAATTAGCGAACAAGAAACAGCCAATGGCCTCTCTACTAATTCACCATCCCGGAGATTTCTTGGAAGACATCACAGATCTGATGTGGTCACACCAGAGGTGCCCGTGCCTGAAAAACCAAGCACCAGCCCGACAAACAATGCCAATTCCTTTTTCAAAGCCAAAAAGTCTTCTGGAAGTAGCTCACAGGTATAATCCTAAAATGATTATCTTTCTGTATTGATGTAGACATGTTGAACGAAATTATTATCACAAATGTGAAATTTTCAGAGTCTTGCAGTGCCAGAAAAGGGAGTGCGTTTAAGAAGACTGATGAAAGAATTTAGTGAAATTCAAAGAATGCAGCATAGAGACCCAACATTTACTGCCGAACTTGTTAACGATAATCTTTTCGAATGGCACATTAGACTATACAAAATTGATCCAGAAAGTGAACTTGCCACCGATATGAAGGAGTTTGGGATCCCTCATATTCTCCTGCACGTTGTATTTCCAGAAAACTTTCCGTTTGCTCCTCCGTTTATTAGAGTCATTTCTCCACGCATTGAAAAAGGTTTCGTGATGGAAGGTGGAGCAATATGCATGGAGTTACTCACACCCAGAGGATGGGCAAGTGCTTACACACTCGAAGCTGTGATAACTCAATTTGCAGCAAGTGTTGTCAAAGGCCAGGTAATTTTAACGAATACTATTGATTTTTGTTATTGTTGAATATGGTTATAAAAATTGTATATAAAATATTATTGTTACAGGGACGAATTGCAAGAAAACCAAAGACTAGTCATTCTGCTGCGTTCAACAGACGTTCTGCTGAGGAATCTTTTAGAAGTTTAGTCAAAACTCATGACAAATATGGTTGGGTCACTCCGCCATTAGCCGAAGGTTGAGTATCAATATTTTAAAGAGTGTACCTCAAGGATAGAGATTTTGGTCATCTCGTATTCCAACATCCATAGATTTTTAAGATAAAAATAATTAATATAAGAATATGTATTCTTAAACGTGTGCATACTTAGTGGTATTTTTAAAGAATCTCGACAAAAAATGGCGCAGATTAATTTTTACTAGACAATTTATACCATGAATAATACTAGTCTTTTAATTGAAAAATTAATTTTTCAAGCTGATTTTACGTTATCTTAATTTTATTAATGTAAATGTTGTTATTGTTGAGTTTTGCGCCGTTTTTATGAGCAATATTTATTTGCACGAAATGTCTGGATTATTAGACATCTTTTAATACCAAATATTGAGATTTAAAAAATAATATGTCATCCATGACTTACTTGAAAAAATTGAAATTGTAAAATTCTCAGATGAAAAATTGACTCGTAATGGACAGTATATTATTTTTCAATTAAATTATGTAATATTGCACTATTTCAAAATCAAAAGTCATACTTGCCGGTGTTTAGGGCATTGGACTCACAGTTTGTGTAATTTTTGAACAAAGTTAACATATAATTAATTAATGACGAGAACAAATAATTAACCATCAATAATATAGGTCGCGTACTGATAAATAAACATGTACTGGTTTTGCGTACATACTTATTTAATAGGTATCACGAATGAGAATTTGCGAAAAAATTATTGCGATTTGCAGTATTTTCTCAGGTAGATGATTAATATAAGGAAAATGCATCTCTGGAAAATACTTTAAAAAACCGATTTTTTTTTTTTTCATGTACCCACGTGAGATGAAATAATAAACTGATCTTCTCGTCTTTCGCGTGCACTTTTATTTTGTGCCCATAACATTTTTTTGAAATAATAATAACCAGTGTGTGGTAAGTTATCCCCGATGGGTATCCCCGATGCTTTGCACGACTTGCGCAGAATAACAAAAAGAGGGAACGAGTAATGCCCTTAAATTCAAAACCTGTGAATAATCTATAAACTACTGAATTCGTATAGCTATGCAAGTTTTAAAGGTAAAATATCGTGTAAAAACAGACGTTTGAAAATGATACAATTTTTATCGAAACCATCTAAGAAACTTGTAAAAATAAATGGAAAAAAAAAAAAAAGAATTCATACTCGCACTCGACTCAAAGCACATATTTTTGAAAATCTACACAGCGTCAGCCACGTGATTTTTGTACACGCGATAAAGCACGCAACTATTTGCTTGATCAAGTTTTAATTAGAAAAGAGAAACAAGCCACGCATCTAGTTGGGCGGAGGGCAAGGGGAGGGGCATTATCGGTCTTTCCCATGTACATGTATATACTTAAGCAGTGCTGCGCCGGCAGCCCCGATTGCAAAACAAATGCCGCAAGCTCTCTCCTGAGTCTCTATCGTATCTCGTCCTCCGTATATATACATATACACCTAAGGATATCCTACCGCACAGACAAACACCCTTTTCATTGTACGTCGTCACTTGCACTTGCTGATGCGGCACACACAAAACACTTCCTCCTCCCACGTCTCTCTCTTTGAATATCGCAGTCTGCAATTTCTTGCTTGCAAGCTCCGTCCGTATATACATACACCATCGGTTATCAATTTACGTGCGGTGCACCAATACTGGGTACCCTTTTTTCCCCCTCATTACGATATCTGGCCCTATAAACTAGTGAATTTCACCGTTTTAACTAAATCCATGCAATTTTCATTACTCGATCGGTTCAATTATAATTGAAAAAAAAACTCGTCTTTATCATGTAACTGTGATTTAAATACTACCTGTAATACATATTCGTATGCGCATATAACACGCATGTACTTATTGTTATTGTTGACATTGGCTTTTAATGGGTTTTCGATGTATGTCATGTGCGCTGTGTCTAATGCATTTGAGCGATTCCACGAAGAATCGTCCATCATGATGTATGGTTTAAAAAAAAAAACTTTTGATTTTGGTTTTTTGTTGAATGCTTGTATTGTAATTTTGTTGGAAATATCAAGAGATGAGTGATGGTAAAAAAAAAAAAAAAAATGACCGATCTCTGGTTTAATTTACAAAGCATAGGTGCTGCACTCTTTTTGGACTGTACTAAAATTGTAAAAGGTGTTGTTAAAAATTTCGATTAATTGAATTTTTTTTGGCCGTATTTTTGGGTCCGAAATCAAAATGCAAGCTCTGTTAGCGCGTTTATTGCTATTTAAATCATCCTCTGCTGCAGGCTACGCTGCATTTCTTCCAATTTTATAAAAATACTTTTTTTTTCTCACATTACAAATTAATGCGAAAATAAGTTTTCTATCAGACCTGAAAGCTTGACCTATGCTTGACGATTTTCTTCATAATATTGCATAGATGATGAAAAAAAAAAACAAAAAAAACAAAAAAAAACTGGACTCGAGCACAATTCTTTTATGAATTTTTTAATCACTCAAAAAAAAAAATTTAGATTTTTCACACACACACACACACGTTTCCGAGCTAGCGATATTTTAATTTTCACCGCTCATCGGCCTGAAGCACTGCACTGCACAGCACGCGTGCACCACGTATATAATCAAACAAAATGCAGCCACTTGATAAATCACGCGAAATTTCTGCGGAAGCTTATTAGTTTATCGAAATATCATACCATATAGGGTAACATACATACATGTGTTACATATGGGTTACATGTATTATATACAAGGGTAAGCCCGCAAAAGGCTAATTTTCGAATCCGCGTGTACACGTGTAAGGTATCTACACATGTACACACGTACCCTATATATACGTGTACTCTGGATTTTGGCCCGGAAGCTGAGACCGTCCGCATGCACTCATGCATGGCAATCAGCTAATGCGTTATACGGAATTACAAAACGCGTCCCTCTCCCCGTTATACATACAGTATAGCTGTGTGGTAACAGTAGGTAGAGAGAGAAGCTTCTCCTTTTTCTTCTTTGGCTGCACCAGGAGGACGAGGAGGACTAATCGGCAATCGGCACTCGCTTAATGGAGCACGATGAAGCCACTTCACTCCCTGTATAGTATATACAGACACGTGCAAAAAGGGACGGCGACGCTCGTATACTCTTCTCGCAAAACGCGGGGGAGACGACATTTATAATTGGCTTGTAAAAAAAAAACAAACTCTTCCTCTCCCAAAAAAAAAAAAAAAAATAATAATGCCGGGACGCGACGTCGGCAAATTACCGCCAAGTCAGGCACACGCACAATATGCGATACAGCGACATCGGGGGCTATTCTGTCGCGTCGCGAAATACATTCATCTCCGGCTAAAAACTCCCCTGCAGCGGCCGAATTTTTATTTATCGCCGTGTCGGGCTCCGACGCACGGATAAATAAACAATATACACGTATCGTGTACACCAGTCGGGCCAGTTTGTTATACGCTCCCCCCATGGCTTATTTGTTTCCCCTAGGCCAGTATCCATATATATACGAATAGTTGTTCTCAAAAATTTTATTATATACGAGCACGCGTGTATCCCCATAGTGTTTGTCCTCTGCGCGCGTCTATTTGTTAATTTTTTCGCGGCGCTCGCTGTGAAATTAAAAAACAAAAAAAAACTGCATTTTACTCTGAATTGCGTTTTGAGAGGATGCGATGAAAAACACCGAGCAAGCGGAGAAGAGAATATTGATTATCGGACGCGTGAGAGCGACTCGATGCGTACATCTATATATATACGATTTNTCCTATATATAGCCCCGCGTCTCCTAACGTGTGCATAAAAGATTCAACCTTAAAACGCCGGCGGAATTGGCCCCGCCACGCGGATCTCTGTCGCGTTTCTTCGCCTCCATTATGTGCCATTGTAGCACCCATGCGCGCACACTTACAATGCACCAGTATACCGTTCCGCCCATTCAAATATATATATATATATATATTTGAATGGGCGGAACGGTATACTGGTGCATTGTAAGTGTGCGCGCATGGGTGCTACAATGGCACATAATGGAGGCGAAGAAACGCGACAGAGATCCGCGTGGCGGGGCCAATTCCGCCGGCGTTTTAAGGTTGAATCTTTTATGCACACGTTAGGAGACGCGGGGCTATATATAGGAGAAAGAGAAAGTGTGACGCGCTGTACCCGTACTTTGTATCTTCTCTATACTGCTCCATTTGAAAATTCATGGGCCCTTTTAGGAGCGGTTCCTCCTTGTTTGGCTCTTTTTTTTTTTTCACACGCCCAATGGTTTCACGCGAAGCTGATTCCGATAGGGAATAACTGCATAATGAATTTGCTTTTGTGCCCCTCTGCTCTCTTGCACGAAAATTTATATCGGTACCGCAGCGAAAAATTTGAATTGCTCTCGCTGCAGCCGTCTCTGGGATTCCCCGATTTCAAAGCGGCTCGCCAGGCTTGAAACTTTTGGCACTCGGCGATACCGAGATTTTTGTTTTTTTACCCAACCATAACGCATCTTAGCAATTCATAAACGCTACGAGCTTTGACTTATGTACTTAATACGATTGTATTTTTCACCCGCATTGTTTCGCCTAATTTTTTGTTCGACTCCGACGTTCTACGCGTAACACATATATAGGTATATTCTAATGAAGTATACCTCATTTGTTTCTGTCTAGTCATACACCGTAAGTATATGTACACGGAGAGACAAACATTTGTTAATTCGTTGACAAAAATAAATTCAGCTGCGCTTGCACATAACATCGTTATATACATATATATATTTTTAAAGCAACAGTGCACTATGAACCAATACACAAACACATCATACATAATATATATGAACAGTCGCTCTCGCTAGACGCACATCACGGCAAATGTACTTTGTCTTATACGTGCAATGTATGTATAGGTGTATTTGAAGAGCATCAAATGCGTAGGTATAGAGCCTTTTCTATGCATATGTATGTATAATGGATGTAATTACATATATATATATACGTGCTCAATTAAACACTCGTGTTGATTGCGATGACTTTGCATGTGGTAAAGGCAGAGTCAAGCTGTGCTATACTCTCGAACAAGTTTCCTTCTGTCGTTTTCCGTGAACATCTCGTTCTTGTCGTTATACTTGAAAATTCTTTATAAGTAATAATTGCTCGACAGATTCACGAAATCCACTCGATCAGTTCAAAAATGTGTATGCACGAGCTTGTAAAAAGGACATTCTTTTTTTTATTTTAAATTTCGAAAAAAAAAAAAAAAAAAAAAAAGAAAAGAAATAACAATCGGCTACAGTATACCGATTTTTCGTTTCAAACGATCACCCTTGAAACCATCCCGCGCACTGCAGCATCATTAGCCTTGTATAACACCACCTCATACTCTGCATGGTGAAAAGATCGCGGAGCTTGCAGTGAGAAACATTGACTCTTGTATAAGTATAGGGGGTTTTCTTTATAAGTTGGTGGGGGAGGGGGGGGGGAGGGGCAATCAACGATTGAAAAATGCGTTGCGGAATTTAATGAAGCTGCTCGAGTAGGCGGCAGGTCGACAAAAAAGTTTGCCGAATAGCGGCTTCGACCGGAGGAGGAGGAGGAGTAAAGGGTGGGAAATTTATTCAGCGTGTCCCGTAGATGCGTGTGTATGTACGGGGGGGAATAGTCACAGCCTGGGGATAGCGAACGTGCAGGCGCGCAGGGATGCAGCTGTAGGCCCATGGTGTGCTGCAGCATCCACAGATGGTCAGTCCGTACGTAAACCGGCCCCCAAAGCTCCTAGGGTGGCGAGCTTGCAAACATACATAGGTATAATCGAAAATCGACTGGCCTCTGCTTTACGATAAGTGCCGTCCACTGCTTATCGGCCTCTTCACTCCCCCTCCCTCGTGCTGCGCAGATCTAATATTTAACAGAGGCAGTGTGGAAAGCACACATGTATTATTTGTAATATATTGTATTGGGGACTAGATACCTTGTTATACATATTCCGGCAAGTATAACCGTTATGCCGGGAGTCGGATGAGTATAGTATACATATATTATCATCGTGTGTACATACATTTGCAATTCTGCATCCTACATGTATACATGATAATTTGGATTGTTTCATGAAAATTCTGTATGGCAATACATTATAATATAGTCCACAGGACAATATGCAACACGTCGAATTCGACTAATCGAGGAGAAAGAATTTTTTTTTTTTTTTTTTTTCAAACGCTGTGCTGCCCATGTGCATTCTCAATTGGAGAGTGATTTATAGCACAGGAGTAATATTCCAAGCACAAAACTTTTTACTCCGGGGAGAGAAAAAAAAAAGAATTGTTCACGTACGCGTAGTTTTCGTTTTGAGTTCGTATATACCTGATGACAATTTCATAATGGCTTTCATATTGTCTGTCGCCAATTTTTTTTTTTTTTTTTTTTTTTTACCTTTGTAAACATCCTCGTGTATGTATTTTTTGGACGGATGGAGAGAGAGAAAAAAAGTAGAAAAAGTACCTACCCCCTATGTATATAAACACACGAGGACTACGAATTGCGCATCGTGTCCCGTAGTTTCCAATTAAATTTGTTCGACCTACTCGCTCTCCTCTACAAATACCTTACACGTGCGTATAAAAAGCATCATATACGAAAAATCACTCCCATCAGCTGATATACTCGACACGTCATATATATATATATATATTCATATAT
>NW_019379523.1:4527584-4552725 GCF_000648655.2 Copidosoma floridanum | reverse complement strand
AAAAAAAAAAAAAAAAAAAAAAAAAAAAAAAAAAAAAAAAAAAAAAAAAAAAAAAAAAGAGCGTAACAGCTTGTACACAAAAAGTCGCGCACGTGACTTGGATGCGATCACAGGGATCCCCCGGCGTGCTTTTAGTTTTCCCTATAGTTGTTCGGCTTTGCCGGGCAGTGTAACGTTTCTACGCTCGAGTTTGCGGTGTTGATAAGAGCATTGGTGCAACGTGCACTTTGAGCCGTTGCTGACGATTGCCGTGTTTTTATATACCGATGCGTTATTGTTTTTTTTTTTTTTTTTTTTTTTTTATACTCCATAAATTAGTACTTCGGTAGCTACGACAACGACTTTATTTTATTTCAAAATGAGCGAGTTAACGCGTTATTTTTGGTTATCAATAGGTTCATCGATATAATTATACAGTCAAATGAGTCATCGATAAGCGAATGAGATATTATTTCAATTGATTTATCATTTTCTGATTATTCTTTTTTCTCTTCGTTATCATATGTAAGAATCGTACTTTTTTACTTCGCGTCATACATGTGAATTTCAATTCTCGCGTGAAAAAAAAAAAGAGAATGGGACAGTATAAACTGAAGAGGCACTACAAGGAAATTTAACCGCGCTAAAAGCTCCGAGCCATGATTGGGTTCTTGGTGCAAGGGCGCGCCTCTTCTATTCGGGGCACGCTCCATGTCAAAGGGAATTTGAATTTATTCGGGTTATTTGTCAGCTGCGGCACTAACGCTGGAATTCGTAAAAAGGGGTTGCAGTGCAAGCTGAGCAAGAGAGCTCGTCTTCCACTCTTGATGGCCTTTGCTTGTGTACTTTTGTATGTACATGGATATATACATGTAGAAATACGAGTGCCTTTGTCTATATATCGCATGATGGGGATTGTATTTATGTATATATTAGGTGATATCTGGTATATTGGCTGCTTTTACCGGCTTGTTCGTATAATGGATATACAATCAAATGAGGTCGGATAAGTCGGATTGAATGAACAACAACTTCATGTACAATACATATTGTGAATTGCATATATTTTTGACCATATACATATATATTGTCATTTCATACCAAAGGTGAATTGATAAAAAAGTTTTTCTTCATTGCACCAATAGAGATATGAGACAACTTTTTCCTGTTGCGAATCTACAAGCATATACAGTTACGCTACTCATTTTTCATACACACATACAACCATATAAATAATACAGCATTCCTCGGCTACATGATCCATTACTCGGGTATTATATACAAATACATAGGTTTATTTGCCATCTATTTTCTCCCATCCCCCGACATATATCATACGTACTACAAAATGTATACATATCTTACGTGACATAAATATAATATACCCTGTTATGGTACAGGTACTAAAAGTTCAACGCAACGCAAACGTACACGTATCATCATCATCATCATAATCCTTCGCTCATTCCTACCATATGCACATAGATTTATATGTATAAGTTGTACATGCACGCATGACCCATACCCGTTAGATATATCTCATTATATACAAGTATGTACGTCAGTCTCGCTACTGTGTACACGCGGGTCATACTGCCACACCACATTATCATTTGAACATTGTAATAGGATACATACGTGATAACATAGAGTGGGATCGAAATAAGTTATTAAAATTCGCGTTACTGTATTTACTGTATAATATTACATACAAAATACGTCTCCCTTGCGTCTTTCTACCCTTTTTAGCGCTCAGCAGTGGATGCATATATATATATTTTCCATCCTGTATACCTACTCGGTTATATGGTTAAATGAGGCGTCCTTATAGTGGAGGCAGCCACACCAGGGGTAGGTTTGGTACGCATCCAAGCCGAGAAAGGAAGGGCGAGGACCAAAAGACTCGAGCCATATAGCTATACTCGGTTTTAATACCGACGTATACGGCAGACGATGAGATTATTCTCTCTCTCTCTTTCTACCCCAACCCCCCGACTATAGCTTTGCTTGCCTCCCTTTTCCTCCGTATACACGCTCCAGTAAACTGCATTTGGTGCTCTCGTGTATATATATATATATACGCGTCTTCCTCTTAGATTCCCTCATGAGTATTTGCGCGTTTGCCCTTGAAGAATTTCAGTTTCGCGATATCCAGAAACCGCAAAGAATCGCTTGCTTCAACTCGGATGCGCCCTAACTTCGTTATTACTACCAACCGGCACAGCGCAAGGGATTTTTTAACGAAGAGCTATTAATGAAAAATTAACCGCTTCGAGAATTTTTTCAAACCGCCTCCCTTTCGTACCACGCGGTGGTTGTTTGTCCGCGTTTCTTTTCGCGATTTTCCTAACCCAAAGTTGGGCGAAACTTACGGGGAGTTTCGAGCAATGCAGCGGCTCTTTTGTGCGCCGTGCATACATATATACACACACACACACACATTTATGAAATATACGATTATTCCGTGTGTATATTATACATGTATGTATATGCGCTGTTGTGCAAAAGAGGCGGGAATCGCAAAGGGGCAAGGGGTGTGGGGGGGGGAGGGATGGAAAAAGTTTTTGACATTCGTAAATTTAATGAGCATAGAGAGCGAGGAGAAAATGAGCGCTCCCTTTTCTTTCCATTGTGCGCGTGTTCAACTGGGAACGAAGCAAACTTTGTCGTTTGTATAAGTATATTCCCACGGAAAGCCAAAGATTTCATTAAGAGCTGAAATAAAGAAGCGCCCCTATATACTCAAGGGTATACATATATATGTATATACGTAACACGCGCGTAAATCATACACCTAACTTTTCTCAACTCGCTCTAAGAGTAACGGTAATTAAACGAAACTGCAGTCACTATAATTACTTATGCAACATGGTATATCCATATTCGATACCCACATATAATATTATACATGCGTGAAATTTATGATGTTTGACATTATGATACTGCGTGAAGGAGTTACATATATACATATTCATGTGTGTATGCAAATATACTTATACTTGGTTAATTCAAGACAAACGCTGTCACACGCGTCATATCATAAATCAAAGTTTTCCGTCGTACCATTTATACACAGATGAAATATTGTTTTTAACACAATTATACATATATTGTCATACGTATATTTAAATGGGTGTCCGCATCAGCCGGAAGTATAGAAAAAAAGCTCGAGAGACGTGTGTACAACCTATATACGTACAAAGGGTAAATTACAAAGTGTGTTTTGTCGCGCGCGTAGTTGATTACTATCCCGCAAGAAACCCATATCTATGTAATATATACCTTACATCGGATGCTGTAAGATGGAGAGACCCGTGCGTGTTTGTTCCCAAGTCGAGAGTGGAGGAGGAGAGCCGGGCTCGTTGTATGGAAAGGGGGTGTATTTGCTCGTGGGGGGGAAGGCGGGGCCAGAAATTGGGGGCGCGCGGTGCACCAGGGCTCATGTAAATCAAGCAGCCAGACGCGCGAAAAGAAGCGGCGCGACGACACCCCCCACCCCCCTATACATCTATACGCGGATGTACGCGCGATTGTGCTTTGCTATGTCCGCTTATTACTTCTATACCTGTACTTGGCTTAAATCATTGCGCTCACTCCGATAGTTCGAGTTATTGTTATTTTAAACGTTAAGTATATCATAGAATCAAAAGGGTTTACGTGTCCCTGTATTATATTCTCTTGATTTCGTTGATGATGACACTGTGTATTAATGCGTGTCATCCATGTACGATCAAATATTATTGTTTATTGGTATAATTATATAATCGGGCTACAAGCCGGGTGCCGCACTGTCGCCGCACACGGTATACTGCCAGCAGCAGTCACCTCATGGTGTTTTGTACATCTCTAGATCAGCAGGATTTCTGAACAACAACTTGTGCTGTATTTTGAAAAATATGCAGTTTACTTTTTTTATCGTAATACGTCAAAATGATGCATTCCTACGTGGAATTTATAAAATTTTGTCGATCAAAATTGAAAATATTACTTTTGTGTTGCGAAAAGTTTATCGTCACCTAAGACGAAAAAAAAAAAAAATTGTTGTATGGATTTCCAAACAGGAATGAAATCAGTAATTACAATAATAATAATAATAATAGTGTTATCGATTTTAGTTGTACTACACGTAGTCTTATCTTCATTTTGCGGAGCCAAAAAAATTGTACTCTTACCAAAGTAGAGACAAATCCATCATCAATCACTTGCCCTGTCTTCGATCGCAGGTTTTAAGTGTGATTAAAAACTTTTTCTAGCCCTACATTATGTAGGACACTAATGTACATGTTATCTCAAGTGGAACGTTTGAGGGGAAGTAGTAGTGCCATTTTCTAAACTATGCGAGCATCAATCGGTCTAGCGTATTAAAAGTAGTACTTGGTGACTTTACCACTGCGAGAAAAGGGGGCTTTAAATGTAAATGGATTGGATCTATTTTGATCATCACTCAATCGGTAACTAGACTCTTTATCGTGGTATGCTTGTCATCCAAGTCAAAGATGGATATTTATAGACGAGGATGAGGAATTATGTGTGGGCACATGCTCATCAATCACTGGTTCTTCAAAAAGTTCTTACTAATTTCAATGCCATATCACGAGAGTCGTGCGTATCATGTGTACTTGAAATACATTTACGTAGTTTTTAATTCCATGCTTTTTCTTATAAAAAAAAAAAAAAAAACAACAACTTTACATGGGCGTAATTATGAATATGGGCTAATAATTACTCGCTTGAATTATTCTTGCGTAGACTGTAGGTAATAATAATACTACACGTTTATTTGTAACATACCAATTTTAAATACTTATTCAGTTTTCATTCCTTTCTCTAATTTAGCTCATCAAATCTTTTTACGAGATTCCGTAATTTGTGCTGTAAACCTACGAATTTCGGGATTATATCGAAAAATATTCTGTCGATTATTCAAATACTTATCGTAAAATTCAGAAGAAAGTAAACATTTTTTATTCGAAAAGTCTCTTGCGCTGATTGTGTTTGTCACTAAACTTGTTTCCGAGAGAAAAGATATTTCATTCGAAATACCGAAGCTGCCACTACATATACATTTGAAAATATATATTAAAATGTTTTTTTTTTTTTGTTTTTTTTTTTTAACTTTGTCGTCAATACTATTTTATTGGTACTGCTATTTATTTTCAACTTAAATGACATTTCGTCCTTTCAAGAGAACGAGGGCGCCGAGGGCGGAATTCAATGGGGGAAAATCCATCGAGCCATTTATTTAGCGTGGCTGCGTTTAATTGGAATTCTGCGCTACACCGTTGCAGCAGTCACTGCCAATACGTTGAGCTACATGACATTTTCCCCACACCTGAACAAATCGAGGCTCTCTCTCTCTCTTTTTTTTTTCCTTTATATTCCTCATATATTGCATTCCCCCCCCCCCTACGTATATGTAAGAACATTAAAACTTTATTTAAAAGTTAATTACTGTCTTTACATCACGATACTTGTTTCTCCCGTCAAAGCCCGATGTTAAACCAAAAAACGTGTCATGTACAGCCGATGGTAACAATTCAGAGGCGAGGCATGCGGCAACAACGCAAGAGTGCCTCCTTTTTTTTATTTTATTATTTCGCTTTTGTCGTGCAAGTGGTGCAGCTATATTGGCTCTCGAGAATCGCTCTTTCCCTTCGATTAAATTGGACTTTTTGTCCGTATCGGATGGCAAGCTTGCGATATTCACCCCCCTCTTTTTTTTATTCACTTTTCACGATTTGATCGTCACTCCATGTATTTTTTACATATTCAGGCATGAGATTTAAAAAAAAATATTTTTGTTGGAACTTTGCCCGCGATTTCTTCCAATGTGACTGTCATAAGTGTAAAAGTAACTTTTCACTTGAAATGAGTCCATGGATATTGTCTATAAACTGTTTGTTTTGCTCTAAACACGTATATTTTTACTACATTATAAAATGGAAAAAAAAAAAAAAGAAAAATATTTTAACTCACCAATGAAAGCACAGCAGGCGCGCGCAATAAAAAATTCTCGTATATGCAATACACGCAAACGTATGAGGTTTGTCCGATATTTATTCTATGTAGGCCCCTAAAATATGGTTAACAGTGCTATTTTGCACAAATACTTAAAAGCCCCTTACTTTTCTTTAAAAAAAACTTTATATTAACGTATTTCTGATTCCAACGTGATATCAATAAAGTCTACGGCTTATTCCCCGTCGTCCGATTGTCACGATCTCTCAGATGCCCTGCAAGACCCGGAGAAACGTCCTGCTCGGAAAAGCCACTGCGGCTACTTTTTTTGCCCACAAAAATGATTTGCTAAGCTACACACCCACAGCTCGCACTGGTATAGGTACAGCAGATGAAAATATTCATCTTTCACATGCCGTGCACAATACGCTCCATGTATATCAAAGGTACAACCAGATAGGGCTTCCACCCCCCCTTTTTTTTTCACCACTCTCTGCTGCACCAGTTTTTTTTTCATACACATACATTTTTTACCCAAGAAAAGAAAATTAGTTAGTATATATATAGGGTAATGGTACGAAATGTTTATTCACGTGGTATTGTGGACAAGTCAATATTTATACACACAATTCAGTCCTCTTCGGTGATCACCGAGGCCGGCTCGTTGACGCCCATGAACAGTTTGAAGTACCAATTGATTATGACGAGGCAGGCCGCGGAAAGGTACTTGTCGACCGTGTCCGCGACCAAAAAGTGGTAGTACCTAAACCTGTTGAAGTAGTACTTGACACTCTGCCACGCGCCTTCGAGCTCCTCTTCCGCGCTCCTTTCCCCTCCAACGTCGCCCGACACCGCCTCGACACCTGCATTTTTATTTTTCCATCACATCGCGCGCCAAAACGAAAACCAAAAATGTAAGTGCAAAAAGCCATACCCGAGTGTCTGCGCTTCAGTCCCGGCGCGGTTGTATTATCATCGCTCATGATTCCATGCGCCGCGCAACTGTCAACACAAACGCCCCCGGACCCAAGCGGTACAGGGTCGGATTATTACTTTTGTTTGGCAAACTTTTGCGAGCCGAACACGCGCCCTCGCGTGTAACCAAGAGTGATGGGACAAATTGCTTGATGCGCGCGGATTTAACGAACGCGAAAAACTGCCCTGTCGCCGATAAATCATTCGGGACGAAAATAAAACAAACAAAAATAATTGCCAAAGCCGTCGTTTGCTCCGCGCGCGAATGAAATCAATCGGGCTTTTGTTCACCAAATATATACATACACGTGTAAAATGTACTCGCACGACCGGTTCGAAAATTCGCCCGCGGTCCATTCGCGATCGGGTCTGTAAAGCGAACCGCCTTTTATTGCATCATCTCGGTTTTTACGAACAACGTATTTATTTATCCGTGAAAATCTTGGGGGGTACACACACAAGCCGGCTGGTTAACCATACAACGAGAGAAGAAAAAAAAAAAAAAAAAAAGAGCGTAACAGCTTGTACACAAAAAGTCGCGCACGTGACTTGGATGCGATCACAGGGATCCCCCGGCGTGCTTTTAGTTTTCCCTATAGTTGTTCGGCTTTGCCGGGCAGTGTAACGTTTCTACGCTCGAGTTTGCGGTGTTGATAAGAGCATTGGTGCAACGTGCACTTTGAGCCGTTGCTGACGATTGCCGTGTTTTTATATACCGATGCGTTATTGTTTTTTTTTTTTTTTTTTTTTTTTTATACTCCATAAATTAGTACTTCGGTAGCTACGACAACGACTTTATTTTATTTCAAAATGAGCGAGTTAACGCGTTATTTTTGGTTATCAATAGGTTCATCGATATAATTATACAGTCAAATGAGTCATCGATAAGCGAATGAGATATTATTTCAATTGATTTATCATTTTCTGATTATTCTTTTTTCTCTTCGTTATCATATGTAAGAATCGTACTTTTTTACTTCGCGTCATACATGTGAATTTCAATTCTCGCGTGATATACTCGACATTTTTCAACGTTTTAACTAGACGACTGAAACGAATAACCGGTTTTGTAAATGTTTCTTTCCGTATGTAAAAAAAAAAAAAAAAAAAAAAATTGAAACGATCATCGTGTATTGGTAAAAAAAAATTCTTCACGATTCCAAATTCGTGTAGCACATGAATTTCCGGTAAACTTTTAAAAGCAGCAACGCGATTTTTATGAAATTCCAAGCGCACGACGTTAACACGGAGGATGAAAAAAAAGAAGAAAAAAATCTCTCACCAGCTTTTTACGAAAGGTTCTATCGAAAAGAATTCACAGGTACGAGCAGAGATGTCAACATCGAGAGGTGTTCGCACACGTTATTGATGAATGAATCGAGCGGGAATGTAAAACGGAAGGAGGTAGCGAGCGATAAAAAAAATTCATGCAATCAGCCGGAGAAGAGACACTCCTGCCTTGCATTACCTCACTTCTATCGGCTGCGACGGCGATAAAGCAAAACGGATGAGTTTTTCCTCAATCCCATGCAAGTATGTGTATGATAGTAGTATATGTATATAGGTTGTGTGTACGTTACCAGTGCCAGGTGGTGGTGGTGGTGGTACAGTACATATATATAGATCGTAAGAGCCGAGGCCAAGGCGTTTATGTTTACGCAACTGATTATTGCAGCCGACTGGCTGAGACGGCTTTGCGCGACGCGCGAGTCTCGGAACACTCAACTTGCTTATCGGGAAGGAAAGGGGGGGGGGAATCCCCGGGCTCTTTTCTAATATTGTACTCTCGAGATAAAACGAGGAAATCTATAAAGCCGAGTATTCGCGTTACGCGCTCAATCATCGGGGGGGAGAGCAATAAACGGCGGCTCGATAAAATGTGATTTCAACGAAGCGCATAAATAATTTTTGCGCGGGAAAAAAAAATTTAAATTCCGAAGGAGTCGACCGGTATACACAATAGGTAAATACGTCCCCGTTGCGGAGCGAATCGTTCTCGTCGAATATTTCAAAGTGCTCGTGATAAATTGAATCGCAAGTTTTTTTTTTTTTTTTTTTAGAATCACTCAGTTGCGCGTCACCACGCCGGATAGCTCCGAAAGTGGGGAGAACTACAGAGAAAGAGAGAAAGCTTTTACTGGATGCTGCATAAAAGCCGATGGCGAATCGGCGAAACGTCGAAATAAAAAGTGTCGCGCGCGAGCGAGCGCGGAATAAAAGAAAAGGTAAAACGACGACCAGTAAATCGTGGACTTCAAACTGGGGGGTTTGGGGGGTCAGGGGAGTACCGAAGGGGGGGGGGGCGCTAAGCCCGATTTGCGATCGCGCCGTACCCGGATAATCCCGCTAATTGCGTGTCAGTCGTGATGCGCCTCGCACATTTTATCCGGACCACTCGCTTGTTGTTGTTTTTACCAGTCACGAGTGTCGATCGCAAAGTTGCGAACTCGTGTTTTCGCGCGTCGTCACCTTAACTCTTCTTTACATCGCTTGGAGGGGGGGGGAGAGGGGTGCAGTAATTTTGTCGGAGAGAAAAGTCGGGGGATCCCACAAGTGCAGGGTCCAATTCCGCGTTTCGGTTCGTTCGCTTTGGTGAAAATTAGTCCGCGCGAGAGATAGAGTTATCGGGGGGGGGGGGGGGGGGGGGTGGCACTGTCGCGTCAAAGAAGGCAAGTGTATTGTGTGTATACGGAGGCACGAATAGCCAAGCTCACTGCTGTATAATACACGAGAGACAAGAGATTGGGGGAATTCTGGGCACGCTTTGTTAAAATCCCCGAGTTTTGCCAACTGTACGTACGTGGGTGTGTACCTATACGTATAACCATACGGCCAGGATAGACGGACGGGCACAACAGGGCGGATAATGAAACGCGCGCGTGGAATTCGTTATCCTCCGCTGCCTCGTGTCCCTGGATCCGCAGGGTATATGGCTGGCAGCAGCGGCAAAAGCAAAACTTTACGAGCTAATTGTTTGTTTATTATTTCGCAATGGAAAATAAGCTGCACGTCGTGCATTAATCGTACAGTAACGTGGCCGTCGTGCGAGCAAATAAATTAGCCCGCCCCATATACATATATACACACACACCAGGGCGGCTGGTGTTTGCCTCGAGAGTTTTCGGAAGGAGTCGAATAAATAATTCCCGCGGCGAACGTATTCATCCACCAGAGGGATCCACCCTTCTCTGGTGCACTGCAGTGCTCCTTCTCCTCTTTGCCCTTCTTTCTAATTTTCCAAAGCGTCCGCCTCCCCCTTCCCTCTCTCGTCTGATGGCGGTCGGGTGTGTACACGTACCTCTAGTGGCTCCGTATTCTTTGCGATATTTTTCGCTTTGATGGTGCCTATAGTTATTTTGAGTGTGACTCTTGTGTGCATTTTTTGTGCTGATCCCGTTGCTGTTGTGTGTTTGGCCGAGTGTTGTGTACTTTATTTGTTCTGGACCATTTTGTTGAGTGCGCGTGCCTCCCAGTCTGTGGCGGTTGTTCCTCGGATCGCTTGGTGCCGACGTGACCGCAACAGTGGGAGCGCTCGAGCTCTGATTGGTCGACGATGGATTCGGACAATGATGAGGTGCCTACGAGCGATAAGACGCGTAAAAGGCCACGCTGCGATGATTCCCCTGGGAACGGCGACTCACTGTCTCTGCTTCTGACTGCTGACGATGTAAACAAGCTTTTGAAGCGCGTTAACGATGATCGCGATATACTGCTTGAGCGTCTTTGCAATGAGAAGGATACTGGCTTGAAGAAAACCATCCGGTCAGCCGTAAATTCTTTCTGCGAAGCGATTACCTCTATTACTAGCGCCTACATGTGTAAGCTTCATGAGGAACGGGTGGTCGAATCATGCAATACGGTAGTTGAAAGCACTTGTCAACGTATCGAGAAGACAGCAGAATCGATGTCTGGTAGTGTCCTACCCCATGTACGTGGTCTCTCTTTCGCTGATGTCTTGTCTCGTTCCACGTCCGCTGCTTTGGCATCGCGGAGAGTTTCACTGGGGACCGGCAAATTTTTCGCGGCCAAGCAAGCTAAACGGTTAACACTCGGCCCTATTGAGAGCCGCCGCCCCGACTTTCCTTCGTCGAAGGATACGAAGGAGGCTATTTTGCGCACTATAAACCCTAGAAGCATGAAATTTGACGTGCAACGGATGCTTTATGGGCCCGAGAGTTCAGTGATCATAGAAAGTGACTCGTTGGAGGCCTCGGCGATCGCTGAGTGTACTTCTCTCGCTGAGGCCGGACTTGAGATCAAGCCTGACCTCAAGCTTAACCCGAGGATGATTTTGCATGATATTCCTTGTGAACTGAAGGAGGAGGATATTGTCGATTCAATACTGGACCAGAACCTCAATGGCTTTACTACCGCTGACGTTAAAGTTATTTACCTGTACCCAATACGCGATGGAAAAAAGGCGAGATCCTGTGTGATCGAGGTCAAACCTGCTGTGAGGATTGCCCTGCGTCAGCGCCCTAGAATTAGTATTGGATGGTCTTCGTGCCGTTATGACGATCACGTTTCGCTTGTTCAGTGCTACAAGTGCTGTCAATTCGGCCATATTGCTAAAGACTGCAAGAACAATCCTCGATGTGGTCACTGCGCCGGGGCCCACGAAGCTAAAAGCTGTAATAAGAGAGGTACCGCATGCTGCGTGAATTGCACTGCCAACAAATTGCAGGCCGCTTCGCATTCTGCCACCGACAGGGGAAAGTGCCCACTGTTGCGTAAGCGTATTGAGCGAATTATTTCACTGATAGACTATGGCTCAGTGTAGTGCTTCTACTTTCAAGGTTGGCCATATCAATGCGCAATCGCTCGAGCCCCATTTTATCGATGTTAGACAGATTATCCGCGACCGTGCTCCTCATGTTATGGCGATAAGTGAGTCTTGGTTAAAGCCGGAAAGGCACTCCAATCTACTGAACATTGATGGCTACCAGTTGCTCCGAGTGGACCGTCCGGGCAGAGCTGGTGGAGGTGTGGCGGCGTATGTGAGTGTCTCTTGTCGAGGTGAAATTGTTGGTCGCTCGGTTTATCGGCCTGATGGCCCAGTTAGACCCGAGTTTATGTTTATTAAGCTGCGCATAGTAAACACATGGATATTGTTAGGGGTTGTTTACAGCCCGCCTAAAAGTGGATACTGGTCTGACGTGGAGGATGCGCTGCTCAATTGTAGTCGATCGTGTGACTACTCGTTGCTTGTAGGCGATTTCAACATTGATTGGGCCGTTGACTCCACTCCGCGAAGGATTATCAGTGGCTGCTTTGATGCTTTTGGTCTTGAGCCTCTGCCTTTCGATCCCACGCACCATACCAAGTCGTCACACTCTACTATAGACTATATATGTGTCAGTGATCGTTCTCGGGTGCTTTCAAGTGAACAATTTAGCTCTCCGTCTATCTCTTGGCATGACGTTTTATTGGCCGAGTTTGACTTCTTGGTGCCTGCGCCTTTGACTACTAGAATTATGTGCCGAAGCTTCGCGTCATTCGAGGAGGATAGTTTTGGACGGGATCTATCTGCTATCCGATGGGACACGTTGCACACTTTTGACACCATAAACGAGAAAGTTGATTGGCTTACGATGACCATAATAGGGCTCTATGACCGCCATGCCCCTTATCGAAGCGTTACTGCCAAAAAGCGACGTGCTCCATGGTTCTGCTTAGAGCTCAAGTCCTTAATTACTCGACGCAACAGATCATGGACGGTATATAGAAGGACGGGTAAACCGGAGCACCAGCTGATCTACAGGCATCTGCGCAATCAGGTGAAAAACAAAATTCGTAATGCTAAATCAGCCTATTATCGCGATAGGCTCTCCGGGTGCACCGATGCTAGGAAGCTTTGGCGCTGCATCGATGAGATTGGTATGCGTGTGAAGGAACGCTCAACTGACGGCATTTATGTTGACGTCGAAGCTTTAAATACACATTTCGCCGATGGTGGCGACGCTATTGCCGCACCACGCGTCGAGCAGGCGCGGACTCTTAGACATGTAGGTGATGGTTTTTATTTTCGCCACGTCAACCCCACGGACGTACTGGATGCTCTGGCGTCGATTGGATCGAATGCCAGAGGCCCGGATAACCTGCCACTCTCCTTAATTAGGGGATGTATGCCTTCGATCTTGCCTGTTCTTCTGCATGTCTTTGATTTTTCTTTGCAGTCGGCTGTCTTTCCTTCCGGCTGGAAGCGGGCTACTATTCGTCCGATTCCCAAGCGCTTTCCTCCTCGGAACCTTGATGACTGGAGGCCCATCAGTATTACTTGCGCGCTGTCTAAGCTTCTTGAATTTGTTGCTCTGCGTCAGATCGAGGAGTTTGTTGGGCGTGAGCGGCTCATCGATCCGTTGCAGTCGGGATTTCGCAGGGGTCACAGTGCTCACTCTGCGCTTATTCAGATGGTGGACAGTGTACGCCGGTCTGTTGACAATAAGGAGATCACCGTCATGATCTCCATCGACTTTGCCAGGGCGTTTGATCTCGTGAACATCGAGCTCCTGATGTGTAAGCTTGCGGCTCTTGGATTTTCTCCTTCGGCTGCTGGATGGATTCGGAGCTTCCTGACTGATAGATCCCAGTCTGTCGTTTCCTCGGATGGCTCTTGTTCCCGCTCGATCTCCAGGGTGGCGGGTGTACCGCAGGGGTGCCTGCTCAGCCCGTTGCTGTTCGCCCTATTTATAAATGACGCACCGCTGGTCCTGCGCCACTGCTCTTACCACATGTATGCGGATGATTTTACCCTCTGGAGGAGTGGACCTCTTCACGAGACTGCCCGAATTGTTAATGAAGCTAACCTTGACCTTGAGGCTCTGGCGGGGTGGGCTGCTTCCAATTGCCTGTATATTAAGCCTGAAAAGTCGCAGGCCATTTGGATTGCCACCAGAAATTTTATTACCAAACTGCAATTGGATCGCTTGCCAGTCCTGCATGTTGGCGCTCGTACTATTGAATATGGGAGCGTCCTCAAGATTCTGGGAATATTTATTGACAGCACGCTATCTGGCCTTCAACAGACCAACGCCACGGTTCGAAGGTGTTATGCGGCCCTAATGCGCTTGCGTAAGTGTGGCGATTTCCTGCCTCGAGCAGTGCGACTCACTCTAATCAAGGCGCTAATATTTCCCTACCTGGATTACTGCCCTGGCCTTTTCCTGGACCTCTCGCTGGAGCTTCGGACCAAACTGCGCCGATGTAAAAATGCTGCCTTGCGTTTCGTCACTGGTACCAGGATCTACGAGCACATTACCCCTGTATATAGGCAGCTCCGTGTACTTGACTACGAAGATAATCGCGACTACCAGTGCCTGTGTCTGCTTGCTAATGTGCTCTGTCGCGGGGAACCGAGCTACCTGAGGGAGCGCCTACAATTTGTCACCGTGGATGGTCCTGGGTCGAAGAGACGCTCTGAAATGGACCTGACTGTCCCCCACGCACGCACCGAATGTTACAAACACTCTTTCATCGTTTACACCTCAAGGCTATGGAACGACTTGCCCGTCAACCTGAGGAGACAGGCTGGAAGCCCCCAGTTTAAAAGACATCTGCGGGAGCGTTTTCTTATACGCGAAACCGCCTTTTAATTTTAATTTTAATTTTTAATTTATCAATTCAATTTATCACTCTTTAGCTTTGACATGTTCTATGTTTTCTATCTGATTGTTCTTTTGTTTATTTATTTATTTGTTTATTTATTTGTCTTTTGTTATATCTTTTTATATTACACTACTTGTTCTATATATGCGATTTTACTAATCTATTGTCATTGGTTGTTGGTATTATTATTATTTATTTATTTATTTATTGTATTTTATTCACGTTTTAATTTACCACCTAATTGTGTTCCGGATAATAGTTACGCTATTGCTCTGATGTACCTGTACTGTATGTAACGAAATTGTCATGTACCATATAGGGCCCCTGAGTCCTTGGTACTTAATAAATAATTCAATTCAATTCAATTCTACTCTCTTCTCCCCAACTTATCTGGAAAATCGTCCCTCTTCGTTTGTTCAAACGCTCGCCACGGCGGCGGGTCTTATCATTCGCTGATTTACATCCCCCTCGCCCGGCCGGTTTTTCCCTTCTCAACGGCTTTTCTCCTTTATTTTTCTTCCTCTCTATCTCTCTCTCTCTCTCTTTCTTTGTGTTCATTCTTCTCGGTGCCAAAGTTTTTTTTTTTTCGTGCTTTCATTATCGCTCTCGCTTCTTTTTTTGTTTCGGCCCTCGGTTGCTCCGTACAATTTTTTACTTGTACAAAAATAACTCGCAAAGAACTCCTGTAAGCACTCAAACTGCACCCTTTCGAAAGAAAAAAAAAGAAAAAAAAAATTGTTTTTCACGCTCCCGTGCGGCAATTCGGAGCCATTAACGACTCGGGTTGTGGTGATTTTTTTTTTTTTTTTTGAAAAAGCTTGCCACCGCCGCACAAAAACCACTCGATAAGCAAAAAGGCCGTGAAAGAGTAGTATCGGGAAAAAAAAAAAAAAAAAAATAAACCGAAACCGATCCACCCGCCCCGTTACATCGTGAAGTTTGATCGAAGCCAATGGCAGAGCAGATTGTTCGGCGTCTAAGGTACAGGAAGGGGGGGGGGGGTGAAGCCTTCCGCCGAGTTGTCGGCAAAATCAATAATAAACGTTGCTTATCGAAAACTTATAAGGGCCTGCCTCTGGCCTATTTCGAGTTTTACAAGCTACACACCTGGCGATGGCGCTGATCGATCGATACCTGGTGGGCTTTGGCTGGGATAGAGATGAAGAGCAGGAGAGATCAAGGGGCGGGGGGGGAGGGAGGGAGGAAGGAGTTATGTCAAAATGAGAAATGTCTCCTTTCCGAGCCCACCTGACATTCGCATTACCTGGAGGGGGCCCTCGGATATATCTCTCTCTATCCCCCTCTATACGTGTGCCAGACATGTGCCAACGTGGCGAATACTCGAGCAAAAGTACAAGAACTCGACGACGGAAGAAGGAGGTGTGTCTAAAAGTCGAAATCGCATCAGAGGGTATATACATATATATATATATATAGCTACATCATTGGTAGTCGTGATAGTCGCGGCAAAGCTCGAGGAAGCAGGATGAGAAACTTTCGAGGCAACTTGTTCGGCTCCGCTTGTTACGATAAATGCACAAGGAGCCGCGTTCTCGGTGCTGCGGGCCACACCGGGTTATGCCTGATTGAATTTGTAAATCCTTGCCCTTCTCTTGCCTACTTATGCGAACTCGGGGGGGGGGGGGCTCTCTGTAAACTTTAAAAGACACCTGTACCCGCGCATGTACAGGGGGGGGGGTGTCTCAAGAATAAGAGAGAGAGAGAGAAAGGGTTGCACGCGTTGGGAAACGAGAGCAGCCAGGGCCGGACAAACGAATGCTCGCCGTCGACGAGGGGCGAATAATAAAATATTCATCCCCATTGCAGTCGGGTACATACTTCCTCGAGTGTGTATTATATACACCGCGTTGTCTATATATATATACACATGGGCGCTCGTTCCCGGAAATCCCTCTCGCAGCAGTCGGACCATCCCTTATCGCCCTTAGCGGGAAGCTCGGCTCGCATATATATACGTCTCCTCTCATTTGTCCCCCCTTCTCCCTTGCCTCCAACGCCACCTTATCGCCCTCCGCCCTACATCTAATTTTACATCTTCGTAAAACCTCCTCGTTTTTCAGTCGGACAGCCCTTCGGTTCTCTTTTTTCTTCTTCATCTATATATATAAGGGTCGCCGCCAGCGTGGCTCATCAAATTTCTCAGCTCCCACCATTGACTGTCAGCGCTCTATTACTCCGGGTATAATAAACTCGCTCCTTAGACCGGCTTTAAGTGATTGTTTCTCCTCTCCCGCTCCCCATCGCCCAAGCGATGTTAGGTATGTACACGCGCATCATCAATCTAATTCCCGCAATCATTTGCTGCCTCCCCTCCCCCTACCACCACCTTTGAATTGTTTATTTTTTCCGGACTATACACCCGAGTCGCATCGAAAGAAAGATGTACGCGTACAAAAGGACAGGGTGAATTAACGCGACGGGATGATTCATGAGTATCTTGTATATGTCCGCGTGGAGGGTGCAAGGCGAGGGAGATCAAAGGGGGAGGGAGAGGCAGAGGGCAATCGATGGGAAAAGCATCCCCCCCCCTCTCATCGACTCTTCTGATCAATCGGTCGAGTGTGTATACAGCGGCAGAACAATTCCTCCGTAGCGGGGATCCTGCGTATAGCTCGCTCGCCCGTTGGATCCAGAAAAGAGGGATGAGAGGGGGCTGGAGGAGCCGAAGCGCTTACCCGGCCATTACACGAGCTATATTTGCATATTGCAACTCCTCTACCCCCTCTCGTGTTATATATTCGTGTATCCTCGTCCCCCTTTGCTCCTCATTCCCTGTATACGTATATCTGTATAGTTATATATTATGCACTCGTACCCGAAAGTCATACTTACACCCTCGCCCAGCCTCGTTTCGTTCTATCTGAAATTACGCGCGTCTTGCCCGTCCGATTAATCCGTTCCTGTGAGGGTATATATATATCATACACAAACGTGCCCTGTATACGTATAATACATAATATATATCTATTGTTACTGCATGTGTAGGAGAGTTGGCCCACCATAATATAGACTCCAACATGTGTACGAGCTCGTTAATTTCACCTCCCGCGCGACTCCTTTCAAAGTCCACGCGTGTGTATATGTATAAGTAAGGCTGCACCGACGGTGTACTCTCTCCCTCGTACATATATACTACATACGTATATCATATAAATATACCCGCTTCGTATACATGATTATTATCCGATAAGTTGTGCGCCAGTATATGTATAATGTATACATATATGTACACGCCCGCGCGCGTATATGTAGGTAGAACAAGCGATCGCCTCCCTTATGGTACGTTGCGTGTGCATTACTATATTAATATACAGTGCGAGTATGTACGAGAGCCAAGTGGAACAAGTTTTCGGCATCGCTATACGTGTATGTATAATAATATGGTATATGCACATTAGCACACGGATTTCGAGCCAACTTTTCGAAGATCCGAATCCGATCCGTATACGCGCTTTTACTCCCGTTCCGCCGATCTTTCGTATACCCCCCCCCCTTTTTTTTTTTTTTGGCCGGTCCCTGCTAAAACATCATCCGGCAGCTCTAAAGTAAATATACGCGGCCAGATTCACGCATTCGCGATTGAATTATCGGACCGATGCCTCGCATGTACTCGCTGGTATACCGTATAAATCTAAATAAATCGCAACAAACCATACATCCATACGCTGCGGAAGTGTAGCCAACGATCGCTGGTGTCGGTGTTGGTGCACACTTCGAATGAAATTTCAGCTCTTTTGCCCTGGAATTTCGGTTCGATCGCCTATAAATGGCAAATTTATAATGACGAAAGCGAGAAATAGAAAAAAAAAAAAAAAAAAAAAAAACGGGGAAGAGAGTTTTGATACCTTAAAAAGCTTTAATATGTCATGCGTGCGCGTGTAGGTGCAAGGACACGCGCGTGCATTGATATATACCCGACCGGATATGGATTGCAGGGCGTGCGGAGGAGGAAATGTGAAAAAGCTTTTGACGTCTGATAAACGGGCGGAGCAAGGGTCGCGAGAGAGAGGGCGAGGCAAAAGGATATTATTTCGCTGTGTGCGTATACGTGTGTATATATGTATTGATTCGCATTTTTCTAGCCGTTCGTTTGATTTTTTGCGCCTCCGGCACCGGTACACTGTATTGCATGCGTATACACGCGGTGTATAGCCATTGAAGGTGTACAGCCAGATGATGCACAGCGTTGCGAGCAAAGGCAATCGTGAGACTCGATCGTATGTACATGATGGAAAAAAATACCTGTAGGTACACCTAAAGCAATTTAAAAAAAAAAAAAAATAATGATCATGCCATGGCAAAAAAAGCTCAAAGTTTACTTTGAAAAGCTTTTTTTTTAGTTTTTCTTATCCAGGAGTAGGTACCGAGTAGCTTTTTTCAAATTTTTCCGAAAAAAGTTAGTGGTCACTGTATTCGAAGCACGACCCTTCAGAAGTACTTAACGATGCACTAAGAGAAAAAAAAAAAAATAACAATTACTGTGCTAGAATGGTAATCTGGTACCGTTTCGTCGTCTAAAGATTTTTCAATGTTTAGAACAGTATTTTTTGTTGTAAGTACAGTGATTTTTACTTTTTGTTGTCTAGAGTAAGGTAAAAATTAGGTTGGCCAAAGTAAAAAGTCTATAGACGGCTGAATGACATCTGATTACCATTCTTATAGCACAGTAATTTTTTTTTTTTTTTTTTCTCAGTGTTGAAAGTTGAAACCTAACGTGCGCTGTAATATTTTGAAATTTTTTTTTTTTTTTTTAATAATGTAGATAATACAGAATCAGCTTGCAGATAATACATTGATGCTTCATGCTTTCGCCAGTACAAAATTAAATATGATAAGCCGCGAGCCACGCATTATTCATATTTAAGCAATCATTAAAAACCAGGTCCGTCGAATTGCGCGAATCTTTGATATGTAAAATTCTTACATCCTTCCTGTGCTGATCGCATGTACGAAAAAATAGAGTTTTTGGTTCATACCACTCAATCACTGTGAGACACTTAATTTTAACTTCCCACGCCTTGCCATGTAGTGATTATCCTGAAACAGCTCGATCGAATATTTGGAACGCAAGACCAGGAAAAACTCTTGCGTTAATTTTGTTGAGTTTCATGTTTCCTTGATAAATTGTGGGTTAAACGCTCCAGAGAAAAAGGTACGTAATTTAGGACAATCGTCCGAAAAAACGCGTGGAATTGGGAAACATACCGTTATTGTAACATATCATCGTTTGTCTGTGTTGAGACAAGTGAAATTACCCGATATCACTGGTATCAGGCTTATCGAATAAGTATACACATGGACGTACACAAGTGCAAGTGTATTGAGTATATTGGCGTGTACCACAACGTGTCACTGCTTTTCAATTCAGAGAAACAAAATTTCACCAAGGCCACACTGACGTGCCACACTTACTCTTGCTTAGTGTGACTAAAACCCAAAGTTTCAAGTGCCGCTATCTCCTTGTTCTCGGTCGACTACTACCGACAAATCAATTTTATATAGTTAGCAGCAACACGCTTCATACGTCCTTGCCGTTGTGTCGTTCGTGCTAATATAGTATACATCAGTAGTCAAAATGGCTTTTCCGGTGAGTACGTTGATATTTAGATTTTTCATTTTTTGCAGTTCTTGTACTCTCTATTTATATAATAATATTACTAAAATCAACACGTTTTCTGCAACAATTAATTACTGAAACTTTGTACTATATTTTTCATTGTTGATTGAGTGCGTATACGCTGTTAATCTCAGTGGGTTGTTCAAACACATTTTTGAAAAGGAATAATAACGTTTGTAAGTGATTTATTATCAAGTGCACAACTAGTTGATTTTTGTCAACAAAAAAAAAAAATAAATGATTTTTGATATTCATTTATGTAGCATCAATTTACTGACTGATTTAAGCATCCAAAAAAATGATGAAACGGTTCTTTAGTGAAATTTTTTTTACGGAATTGTAAATGAGTGTATGATCGGTGGTTTAAAATCGGAGTCTAATTTTATATTTCACCTCAAAATTTCGAAAAGTATTGTGAATGTATTTTCCTTTCTAAATATAGAACCATAATCGCTTGTTTCGAAGTACGTTCAATTTAAACGATGAATCATAAGCGACGTATGCCCAACGACTGGTCAAATATTTCAACGGAATTATTTGCTCATTGGAACTATAAGCTCTAAATATTTTATTTTTTTCATAATAAAAGGAGGCTCTTGTGTCAATTAAAAGTTTTCAGAATCAGAATCAACTATGACAAATCGTTCATAAAATTTCGGTCGCCATTTAAAATTTTAGCCTGATGGGATTGTTTCAAGAAATTTTTGATTTAGTTCAACACTTGGTACAACAAACAATAATGCAACTTTTAGATAGAAAATAAGAAAATTTACTGTAGTTATAAGTGCATTAATGCACAAACATTTATCGGCAAGAAGCACTTATGATTATCGAGATAATTATTTTCTTATCATTTTTAATAATCTTTTCTTCGACGACTGTTCTCAAGATATTAAGAATATAAAAAAATCAAATATTATCTATTTAAGACTTTCCGACTATAATTTGTTGATTGAAGCTTTTTTATATCGACTATATTAATAACATTTGAGAAAATCACAATATTTTGTCAAGTACCTACTTTGATCCAAAGATGAAGGGAATCAAAACAATCTTTAAAAATCATGAGTTACGTAGTACATGTAAGCATCGAGGAATTAAACACTTATCGTACAATTCAGATTTACCAATACTATAGAAATTAGTAAAATATTTTATTTCTCGATGAAGATATAACTAGTTTTGCTTTCATAAGTGTTAAACTACAATATTAACATTATTATTTTTATGAACGAATGATTACTATTTTTTTCAAATTCCATAGCAGAATTAACATGCTAAAAGGTAACATGAATGACAAAAAAAATTTAGTATATGATACTAATGTGTTGATTCATGTAGAATTAAAAACATATTTTTTAACATTGTAAACATTTTAGGGACATCCTTACGGCGCACCAGGAGGTGCACCAGTAGGTTATTCAGCAGGTTTTCCAGGAGCTGCACCAGCAGGATTTCCAGGAGGTGCACCAGTAGGTTATTCAGCAGGTTTTCCAGGAGCTGCACCAGCAGGATTTCCAGGAGGTGCACCAGTAGGTTATTCAGGAGGTTTTCCAGGAGCTGCACCAGCAGGATTTCCAGGAAGCTGTCCTCAAATACACCCACAAGTTCAAAGCTGGTTTGCTAACGCGGACATTGATGGTAGTGGAAGAATATCAGCCTTTGAATTGCACGGTTTCCTTAACCATATACGAAGTGGAATGTTTTCTATTGAAACAGCCCGTGCTTTAATAGGTGGGTATACAATAAAATCAAAATTTGTTTTTCTCCACATAAAAGTTCATTTGAAAATGGAAAAAAATTAATTTTTTTCCAGCAAAATTTGGCCACGAAAACAAGATATCAGTTAACATCTACGAATCTCAAGCTCTTTTTGATTATATCAATGCTCGATTGTTAATCTTTAACGTGTATGATCATTCTCAATCAGGATGCATGAATGGGGCAGATTTAGGTGCAGCTTTTGCCCAAATGGGTTATACATTGAGCTCAGAATTTTTCGAATTGGTCATCTCAAGGGGCTATGGTGACGACCAAGCAATGGTCTCCATCGACAACTTTATCATGTTATTCTTGCAAATAGAAAAATTAACAGGTTTGTACATTCATGTTTTGAAATTGTTATTATGTATTGTGTGAATATGTAATAATTATAACTTTTTTAGATGAGTTTAATATGAGACAACCAAACAGCGCTGGACACATCACCCTTGATTATGAAGACTTTCTAACAGTGATCCTCAAAAGTGATTTTTAAAACTAACTGATTCGAATGACTTTTTTTAAATATTATTCATAAACACTTTTTATTATAACTTTGTACGCTTTAAACATTTTTATTGTTAAAATGTAGTGACAAATTTACACTTGTTTTGTTTAAAAGATTTTCTTGATATTTTTATTTAAATTATTTCTTACTCGCAATCAATTTATACTAAATTTTAAACATTATCAATACTGAAAAAAAAAAAAAAAAAAAAAAAAAAAAAAAACGATTAATACATTTTTATAACTCATTCTAATTGCTTTAACTTCTTGGTGATAATTCCCATGAATTCATGTCCACTTGCAACATTGATTACTTTCAGTAATACTACGAAAACCAATCTTTGTAAATTTCCATAAATTGTAAAAATTGTCATGAACCTATATTTTTATTTTGTACAGTTATTACTTTTTCTGGACTGGGATTTTTTTATTTTTTAAAAATTTTATCAACAGATAGAAAAGTACTCCTTCAAATTTTTTCAGTCACGTCTTGCATAATTAATTCTTTATATTTAGTCACCGCATATCGAGGTGGGCCATACTTTTACTTCTGTACACAGAATACTTTAAAAGACAAGCTTGGACCACAGGTATTATGAGATCAATTTAATTTTCATCTTTAAAATACAATATTGTACAACTAAGGGTAATTTTTATTTTTTTTGACAGAAAATAACGTATACTCGTATGTACGTACCCGACGGAAATAAAGTACACGCAAAAAAATGGCTCCCCGAGGGCACTTTCGAGCTATTGCGTATCGTTCACGCACACCCAGAAATATATAAGACACACGACCCCACGCGTTTTTTTAATAAAAAAAAAAAAAAAACATGTGCGCGTGTGAACAAATCGCAACGCATATATATTCGTCCTTTACCTATGTATATATACGCCAAATGGATATGCCATGTCGCCCCGCGATGGAGATTGGGATTGCCGGGAAATGCCCGAATGTGTGATTGACCGGCAACCTCTGGTCCGTGTATATGTAATACATCCCTCCACGCGTATGGATCGCCCGGAAACGAGTTTACCCTTCCAAACTCACCTGCAGCGATCACAACTCCCGTACTTTTAAAAAGCTCTCCCCCCCCCATACTTCACACATACATATTTTTCTTTGTACGGCGCTAAAAATTAACAACGACCGGCCATTGTTGTTTCTTCATTTTTCGTATGCTCGTTAAAAACGAACGCACACACACGCGCGCATTGTTTTTCAAAAAACCAAAAATTCCCCCCCTCCCGGAATACAAAATCCGATTAGAGCGCCGTATCGACGAAACAACTATTCCGGCTACCTCTAAAAGCTCTTTTTTTTTTATTGTACTTTTCATACCCATCTGCCAACTCTGGTAGTTTTTTTTTCAACACTCATCCCCGATTATCCATCGTATAGAAGCTCACAGGTCAACCGGAGTCGTCGCAACGAATGTATATGGCCTCGGGGCGCGAGCACACATATATTATATTATATTATCATGTTGTACAGTGGCACTTGCAAATTGAATTATCGCTGCGCCTTGGCTAATTTACATGCAAAGACCGTGTGTGCACCCACGAAGGAGGGGACGAAGAAAGCCTCACCCTCGCGCCTATACATTATAACATATTATACGTACATACCATAAGCCATACAAGGTGTCGGGATTAAAACTTTGAATTACAGGGCTTTCCCGTCCGCGGTTCGAGAATTTTGGATGGATGTGTATGCGGCTGTTGCAGCCTCTTTCTTTTATACTTCATCAGCCGGCTCTCTCGCGAGGAAGAACTGTGTGCGACGCGCGAGAGAGAAAAGAAGACGCGGAAAAAGCATGAACAGAGGATTGTACGTATATATAGAAACTTGGCCGCGCGGCGAAATTTCCATTTAGAGAGACTCCACGGTCTGCTCACCGCATCACGCGATTTGCAGGAATAAGAAGCCGCGGGGAGGAGGATTGGCGTGCACTAGGGGGTAACCGAACCACATTCTCTCGTCTTGTTTTCCAGCATCATTCAATTGACGCCAGCCAATATCTGCTAAATGATAACATATATATGCTTCCTCCTCTTTTATTTAGCACGTGTAGAATAAAGGCTTGGGTTTTTTGTTTCAATTTTATTTTGCGTAACATTTTTTATTTTCAGTGTACATGTACCGTGTGTCACATGATGAGCTGCGAGCGCTGTTGGTATATATATATATATAAATAAATACGTGATGTTTTGTGCGTCGACGTGTTGGTATAGGTGTATATTTTTATCTGTTAAGCTCGGAGGGAGGCTCAATCGACTTCCAATTTTCTGAAGGAGCCGTGGATGCCGAAGAGCTCGTCGAGGTCGATTGTCGGGCCGGGCCGGAGCGACTCGTCCACGGTCACCTTTTCCTCCTTCAAAAACCAATTGCGCCACTCCGACAACTTTTGCCGCCATTTTTCTGAAAACCCGCACGTGGCGTATTAAACATTTTCAACAAACCACCCATTGCGCGTCTACCTATATGTATACATTATATACTGCACCATCTAATTCGTCCATCGACGGCTGCTCGCCACCGTAATCCACGGGCAGTACCGACTTTGGCACGTGCTCGTACAAAGACTCGATACCCGACGAGTGGACGTGTATCTACACGAAACACAATATTATAACTATTTTCACATTGGTGATTCAACGAAACGTTTCAGAGGTGCCGAAAAATCTCCACGGCCCCTTTGATAATACATAATATAT